>PVJI01003443.1:0-124335 GCA_004026765.1 Micronycteris hirsuta
CCCTGGAACCTCCTGCAGCTGCCAGTGGGCGGGGCTAGCGTGGGTCTCCTCCCCTTAGGGCAGGGCTGTTTGCAGCTCAGGGACAAGTGGCCCCAGGTGAGCTTTGGGGAGTGGGCGGGCAGAAAGGCAGAGCCCAGTGAGGTCTGTGACCTCTCCCGCCTCCCAGCAGCCAGCAGGTTCAGTTGTTCTCGAAGAGAGAGAGCAGGTCGTCGCTGCTGTTGGCGGGCAGGTCGGGCGGGCCCAGGTAGGACAGCAGCTCATCCGGGTTGGTCAGTTCTGGGAGCAGCTGAGGACACAGCAAACTGGCATCAGACCCACCTCCAAAGCCCAGCCAGGTGGGGCGGGGCAGGGATGTGGGCCGCCCCTTTCCTCCAAAGGTGCCCCGGGGCTCTCCCAGCAGAAAGCCTGTGACCAGGAACTCCTGACACATCGCCCACGGCCAACGTGGAGCAGGCAGGGCTGAGCTACTGCAGGCCCGTGGGGAGCACAGGCCTGTGAGGGGACCCCACTGTGAATGGCCATGCAGGAGCTCGGGCCCCAGTCCCTAGGATTTCCTGCTTTGAGCTGCTCTAGTTGTTCTCATGTTGAACTCGGACACTCAAGCTGTGTCCTTCAACTGGGAGCCCCAACCCCTTGGGCTCTACACATGCCACCTGGTGCCTGAGCGAGTGCAGCCAGGACAACGGAAAACCAGCTCCCAGCCAGGCTCCCATGTGCTCCCAGCAGTGGGCACGGTACTCACATCCAGGGCTGGTTCTGGGGCCTCCCCTGTCCCAGATAAGGGGGGCCCCATCACGCCTGTGGCAGCATGGAAGGCCAGCTCGCTGACGGGACCCGAGCTCACTGGGCCCAGGTGCTGCCGGGTCGCTGGGGGAGGGTTAGGGTGGTGCAGCTGGGTCCCTGGGGGGCCTCCAAGTGTGGCGGTGTGCAGTCCGGGCGGCCCGGGGTTGTGGGCCGGGTCCAGGTGACCTGCAGGTGCCATCTGAGGAAGGAGAGAAGGGCTGGGTAAAAGGGTCCAGGGCTCCCTTGGGGGGTGGTCCCTCGGCCCCTTGGCCTGGCACTTACCTGGCCCGGGAGGCTGGGAGTAGACTTCTCTGGAGTCAGGAGGCTGCTGGGAACGTCGGGCTGGTAGGAGATGGGGGGCGGCCCCGGGGTGAACTCAGGAAGGATCTGGGTGCTGGGTGTGGTGGGCGGGAAGGAGTCGGGGAAGGTCCCAGGTCCCAGGAAGCTGGAGCCTGAGAGAGGAGAGCCAGGTCCTGGGAGGGGCCTTCAGAGGGCAGGCCGCAGTGCCCACTCACAGGTCCCCTCAATGTCCCCACCTGGGGAACTAGCCTTGTGACATCACTCACAGGCCAGGAAGTCATAAGAACGGGACCCACCTCACCACATGGTGTCAGATGGGGCCAGGCCATGGGTAGGTGCCAGCAGAGGGCCCCTTGTTGGAAGCCGCTGGGAGGGTGGGGTGCAGTTTCAGCTGGAGGCCCTATGGCCACACCCATTGGCTCTGCAGAGGCCACCTCTACACTGCGTGTCCCCAACCAGTCCAGCCAAGCGTGGCCCACGTAGCGACACCTTCACGGTAGCGGACTGGTCTAGAGGGCATGGCCGTTTGCCAGGCTGTCTGCATTTGCAGGCGGGGCGCCGTACTCACCCTGATTGGGATAGTCGCCGGGGGCCGGGGCTGAGGGGGGCTGAAGGGGGGCGAAGGGGGCAGCCCCCGGGCCCAGGGCAGCGATCATCTCCATCACGCTGGGCAGGAGCGCGTGTGCGGGGCTCACGGTGCGGCAGCGTTTCAGCACCGGCCCGTCTGGCTCCTCCTTGACGTGCACGTCGGGCTTCACAGGCACCGGCTTCCAGCTGCACGTGGGGTCGATGGTGATCTCCTCATAGTCAGAGCTGGGTGGGACACGGGGGACAGTCACCGCCTGTCCTGCTGTCTCTCCTGGCCTGGCCCCAGGGCAGTTTCTAGGCAGACCTTCCACTCAAATGCACATTCTGTGTGCCCTATGGGTTGCTGGCCGTGTGGGGGCAGACTCTGTGACACCTGGAACCGAGCGCACTTCTCCGAAGATCAGCAAGGGTGCCACCCCGCCCGTCCCTCGGCTGCCCTCGGCTGCCTGCAGAGGCCGGGGAGGCTGCAGGAAGACTCACTTCTGGATGTAGGTGAGGATGCCCAGCATGTACTGGTCCACCTCCAGGCCCTCCAGCAGGGCTGTCTTGCTGCAAAGAACAAGTGGGACGTGGCTCGGAGGCCTGGCCCAGCCTCCCCCTGGACAGAAGGGTGCCACTTCTCAGCGCCTCCTCTGTTCGGGGCCGCCCGGCGTGAGGTCTCAGCCACAGCTGTGCCAGCAACTGTGCTGTGACCCCCAACCGTGGCTTGGGTGTCGCCCTTGCCCCTGGCCCCCAGCGAGGGCTATTTCTGGGACACTCACTTGCACACAGGGCACCTCCAGGTGCCCCGCTCACAGTTGAGCTGCAGGTAGGACTCCAGGTCGAAGCACTGTGGGGAGAGAGGCTATTTCTGACACTGGGCCGGTGCCCAGCCACGCGCTTGCAGGGTCACAGCGCCTGTTTCCCTGTGTGTTTGAGGGGCTGTGTACACCGGGTTGTCATGCCAACATCGTTCTAATGGACCAAGACTGGGGGCAGCCCACACTGGGGACAGAAGGCCCTGGGGCCAAAGCCAGAGTTGGGCAGCGGTGCTCCAGACGTGGTGTCTGAGGAAAGAACAGGCGCAGGGCTGTGCGCACACTCGTGTGGTCACACGGGCAGCGGGCACACCAGTCCACGGAGTTTTGGCAGAGAGCCTGTGTGGTGCTCCTGGGGTCGCAGCACTACACCCTGCATCCTTGACACTGTCAACACCGCATCCCCGGAACGCAGTAAGGTCACTATGCTTAGAACAAACAGAAGCCCAGCCTGAGGGGGACAGGGGAGTCAGGCCACGTGCCCGCTGGCTGGGTGGCCTATCCTATCACCTGCAGGCCCAGACGCTGAATCTTGTCTGTTAAAGATAGACAGTTGCCCTGGCTGCTGTGGCTCAGTGGATTGAGTGCCAGCCTTCAAACAGAAAGGTCACCAGTTCAATTCCCAGTCAGGGCACAGGCCTAGGTTGTGGGCCAGGTCCCCAGTAGGGGGCGTGTGGGAGGCAACCACACACTGAGGTTTTTCTCCTTTTCTCCCTTCCTTCCCCTCTCTAAAAATAAATAAAATCTTAAAAAAAAAAAAGATATTTACCAGTTGTTCCAGAAAAGCCTGCGGTGACCACCCACCTGTATATGGCGACAGTCATGACCTCGGGCAGGGAGCTGGATCCTGCGGAAGGTGATGGGGCACTTGAGGGACACCTTGATGGCCGTCTGCTCCACCCCGTCCTCTCCGTTGGGCCCAGGGGTACCAGGGATGGTGCCGCTGCTGAAGTTCCGTTTTACTGGTGGTGACAGGGAAAGGACTGAGGAAAGGGCCATGACAAGGGTGCAACAAGTCCGCGGCCTGTCTGGAGCGGAGCACTGCCCCTCTGGGGACCCCTTGCCTGGGGAGGCAGCCTTGGCGGGCAGGGGTGATGCCACGGGGCGGGGCGGGCAGGCCACTCACTCTTGGTGATGCAGTGCTCGGCAGGCAGCAGCCGCTTCTTGAGGAGGCCCTGCAGCACTGAGCGGACGGCCGGCCGGTGCACCAGCTGCAGCACGAACAGGTGGGACTGCAAGGCAGGTGTGGGTCAGGGAGGGGGACACGGGCTGGGCCGGCAGCTTCTCAGCAGCAGCGTGTCCTCCAGCAGGGTGCACAGGCTGGTGTGCTGCCTCTCCCAGGAACCCGGATGACAGGGGACTGGCCCCAGCCACCCGGTCTCTGCTCCGTGCCCCACGTCCTAACCGCCCCCACAGCACCATCACTCGGGGCCCCTACAATGACTCAGGGCCTGTGAGCTTCCTCCCACATGTGGTGTGAGCATCTATCTCGTGCTGGGACCTAACTGGAAGCCACGGGGGTGGGCTTTAACTGGGTCCTCTTCTTTTTTTAAAGATTTATTTTTAGAAAGAGAGGAAGGGAGAGAGAAAGAGCAAGAGAAACATCTTGCACGCCCCCTACTAGGGACCTGGTCCGTAACCCGGGCATGTGCCCTGACTGGAAATTGAACCAGTGACCTTCTGGTTCGCAGGCCGGTGCTCAGTCCACTGAACTGGGTCCTCTATCGTCAAGGGTCGAAGGACAGACGGGACAGGAAGCCGCTGGCAGGACAGAGACCCGCTGCCCAGGGCACTCACGCAGCAGCAGGCCGTGACGGTGATCTGGACGGTGTTGCGGCCTGGCTGGCAGACGTGCTTCAGGTGCAGGGGCTTGTGGGAGGTCTTGTTGTCGCCGCGCTCGATGGAGAGCGGGGTGGCGTTGACGCTGACCTGCACTGAGGCTGGCCAGTTGGTGTTTGTCTGCCGGTCCTCGTGGTGGTAGCACTTGAACTGCAGCTCCAGGTCAGGCCTGTGCAGGGGGGATGGACGCTGAGAGCCAGAGGGAGGCGTGAGGGGCCGAGGGGTGATGGGGGGACACTCACCTCAGCATCAGGGTCTTATAGACAGAGTCGCGGAGCTGGAAGGCGTGGTTGCTCACGGCCAGGTTGTGCTGCAGGCGGAAGGGCTCCAGGACCACCCCGTCCCGCACGGGGAAGGTCAGCCGCAGCTCGTCGCAGGGGCCGCTGCCTGGGGGCCTCGGTGTCAGCAGGCCTCCTGCTCGGAGCAGCTCGCCAGGCCCCAGCCCCACAGCAGGGCAGTGTGGGGGGAATGCGGCCCCTCCTCCCGTGCCGGCTGGGGCCTGGCCGGCATCTCTCCTGCAACCTGGGCTCTGCTGTCGCTTCCAGTGGTGACAGGATCGTCCCATGGTTCCGTCCTGCCTCAGTCACCCCACCCAGCACCCCCTAAAATATAGTCCAAGAACACGCCCCGACCCAGAAAGGAGGTGCTCCTGGGGCTTTCAGCAGGGTGGGGACCGAGGGGGTGTCAGCTGCCCACCTGCCATCAATCACTCTGGTGCTCCAATTAGCGTTTAAGGTCCCAACCACAGGGGTTCTGAACCAGAAGTGGGCTTCAGGGGCCCCGACTTCGTGTGCACGGGTGCTTTCCCACATAAGCCCCGCACGTGCAACACAC
Source organism: Micronycteris hirsuta (assembly GCA_004026765.1). Taxonomy (NCBI): domain Eukaryota; kingdom Metazoa; phylum Chordata; class Mammalia; order Chiroptera; family Phyllostomidae; genus Micronycteris; species Micronycteris hirsuta. The sequence continues at coordinate 5,142 of PVJI01003443.1, forward strand.
CCACAGAGGTCCCTGTAGGACTGAGTCCCAGGTCCCCACCCACCCGCCTGTCCCAGGGCCAGGCGACACTCACCGGGTGGTGACGGGTGCAAGGAGCTCACACTGGGCTTGAGGTCAGGCAAGAAGGGAGACTTGACATCCTGACTGTAGGGGACGCTGCTGCCAGGGGTCATGGGCGGCGTGGGGCTCCCTGGCAGTGGGGAGCTGGGGTAGCCAGGGAGGGAGCGGGCAGGCTGTGGGGTTGAACAGACAGTCAAAGCAGAGCAGGGGGCGGGGGCCGGGGGCCGCAGTGCGTGTCTGAGCACCCCTGGGAACGGCCAGGGCCGCTGAGGGTGCCTCGCTGGGTGCCCACACTTCCTTGTTCCTGGGAGCCCTCTCTCCTCGCGCCCACCCAGGCAGCCCCCCGCCCGGCTGCCCGTACCCCACTCAGGCCAGGCTGGCTGTAGCTGACGGTCCCCACACTGAAGCTGGCACCCTGCCCGTTGAACTGCTCCGCGGGCTGAGGAAAGAAGAAGAAGGTGCCTGCGCCCCGCCCCCACCCTGCCAGGCCCACACAGGACCCAGGACAAGGCGGGGGGCAGGGAGCCCACCACACATATGGGCCTTGTCTTTTACGTTTTTCTTTGTACACTTTTGTATTTTCTAAATCGTCTATAGGGAGCACGTACTGATTTCATAATTTTAAAAACTGCCACCACAGAAAGAGGTGACCGGTGTCAGACAGGTTTAGCTGGATGCCACAGAGAGGCCACGCTCTCAGGGGTCCTCGCAGGGCTGCATGCACCCCCGTGCCCCCCCAGCCAGCCCAGACCGCCGAGGCCTGGCTGCGTGCCAGCATCAGCAGTGGCTGCTGCAGGCCCGGAGGAGCCAGCCCTACCTTGTAGTGCAGTCCCGGGGGGCCAGAGGCGGACAGGGGCAGCCTGTGACCAGGGTAGGAGGGGGCAGGGGGCTGCCCGGGTGTGTACTGGGTGGTGCTGGGTGAGTACTGTCCTCCCGGCAGGCACTGCTGCCCTGGACACACCTGGAAAAGGGAAGAGGTGAATGTGAATGCCCAGGGGAAGGACGGGGGTCAGGGAGGCCAGCTTCCGAGGAGCGGGCAGTGTTTGCGGCCCGGTCTCGCGCACAGGTGTCCAACCTCACCACGGTCCCACGTGACACGTAGGGGGAGGGTCCGGGCTCTCACCTCACTGGAGTAGACTCTCTTGACGCCCTGCCGGGGCAGCAGCTGGGCCTGGGGAGGCCCTGGGTACCCATGTGGGGGTAGGCGCTGCCCTGCATACAAGGGGGCCGTCCCCACCGCACGGGCAGGGTTCATGCCCATGGGGCCAGAGGGGCCCACCAGCCCTCCCATGCTGGCGGGGTTCATGCTGCCGGGCACGCTGGGCCCCCGGGGACCTCCGTGCTGCAGGAACTGGCTGTGAAAAGACTGTCCAGGCCCCATCTGGGAGGAGAAGAGGGACCATGAGGCCCAGCCACTGCTGTGGGTGCCCCAGTCCTCTCCCCTGAGCGCCTCGCCCCTGCCCGCCCCTCTCCCTCCCAGGGCTGGTCCTCACTGCCTGCACCCTGGGTGCACACCCCGCAGCCCCTGAGCCTCGCCCAGCTGCACCATACCCACCGCCGCCCCCCCTCTCCCGCCCCTCCCTCTCGGGAGGGGCTGCAGCCTCACCGCTCCATACTGGCTCAGTTCCTGGCTCTGCTTCTCCTGGAGGGCAGCCACGGTGGCCGTGGCAGTGGCTGTAGCGGTGGCAGCGGCAGCTGCCACAGCAGCAGCAGCCGCTGCTTGAGTGAAGTCTGTGGAGGGTCGTGTGGCATGGGAGGGGAGGCCCAGACCCCCAGGTGTCCCAGGACCACCTGCATACCTGCCCGAGACACAGATGGTTTGGCTAGAAGCTCTTCCCCACCTGTGCCCCAGGGGCGGGGCGCACCACACCGATGCCGCTCTTGGCCATTGCTCCCTCCTGAGCTGGGGGAGCCAGTGGGGAAGCACAGAGACAGCACAGCCAGCAAATCACTGCTGCAGAGGCTAGGTGCCCACCTCAGGAGGGCCCCTCGCACGCCTGCCAAAGGAGGGTCCTGCTTACCCGGTGGTAAAACTGGGGCCTCCAGGGTAGCCCCCGCGGCCATATACTCCCTGCTGCACGAAGCCCTTGTTGGCGCCGCCCTCGCTGAATGCCTGCTGTCCCAGGCACTGCGGGGAGCTCAGGGCCGAGCTGCCGCCTGCCATGCCAGGCATCATGGAGCTGCCGGGGGGACTCCCTGTAGGGCCCATGGGGCTCCCCAAAACCTGAGAGGAAGAAAGAGTCACCAAAGGGAACCACCCAAACCACCTGTGTCACACAGCAGCTCTACAGCGTGCGAAGGAGACACCTGGCCGGTGAGGTGTGGGCAGGGGAAGCACCCGGGGGGGCCGAGGAGGCCACGTCTCCGGCGGAGACCGGAGGCACGCGCACCTGGCTCTGCACAGCACTGCCGACTCCCCACACGGTCGTGACCACCGACAGAGGTCCTGCGGGCTGAGGGGCACTCTGTTGCCACGGCACCGCCTCGTAAACGAAGGGACCATCACTGCAAGGACAGGGGCGGCAGGGAGGCCTGGGTCAGGAGGCCACAGGTGCGGAGACACTGCCCGGGAAGAGCCGGAGGCTGGGAGTGGAGGGGTCCGCAGCAGCAGCCCACTCACCTGTGTGGTGCGGAGGGCGGGGCAGGTTTCATGGGGTTCATGGGGTTCATTGGCTTGGGACTGGCCTGAAGCGTGGCAGGAAGCAGCTCTCACTGGTGCTGGTGAGGGACTCAGCTGCTCTGGCTGCTGGGACAGGAGGGAAGGACAGCGGTGGAGATGCAGCTGGGGAGCCCTGGGAGCAGGTTTTGGGGATCAGGGTACAGGCAGCAAGGTAGAAGCAGCCCCCCAGCCCCTGGCCTCGCCTCCTCTGTCCCTGCTGACAGGGGCAGAGCAGGCGACACTGGGTCACCAGGGCAGCTGCGGGGGGTCAGGCGCTAAGGAAAGCGTCCTTAGACACGACATCAAAAGCATGACCCGTAGAAGAAAAAACGGAAACTTCTACTCTGTGAGAGAGGCTGCTTGGAGGATGAGAGGACAAGCTACAGGCGGGGAGACTCATCTGCAAACCACACAGCTGACAAGACTGGTATCTGGAACAGACACTAAAAACAAGTCCAATTAGAAAAAGGCAGAAGACACGGAACACTTCCCTGAGCGGACACGCAGATGGCAAACGAGCACAGGAAGAGATGCTCAGCATCACTGGCCGATGGGAAATGTCAATTAAAGCCAGGGCGGGGCGCCCCCCCTCCCCCGCACACCTCCCAGGACAACCGGAGTAGGACAGTGACCCGGGATCTTCCCACGCTGCTGGTGGGAGCGTGGGGCCCGGCTCTCTGGAAGACAGTCAGGCGGTTTCATAAAACACTAAGCCTGCAGCTGCCATCTGACCCAGCAACTCACTCTGAGCGTCTGTCTCAGAGACACGTACATGTACATGGGTGTTCATGTGAAAATCTGTCAGTGAATGTTTAGAGCAGCTTTACTCCTAATCGCCAAAGAATGGAAACCCAGATGTCCTCCAGGGGTGAAGATTAACCCAGGGCTGAGCTTCCCCAGCCAGAGGCATAAAAAGGGAGAGCTGAGCCAGGCACTAGCCTGCAGGAATCTCGGGAGATTCTGCTGCGTGGAAAAAGCCAGTCCCCAAAGGTTACACACTGTCAATTCCCTTTATATAACCTTCCTGAAATGACAAAATTACAGACATGGAGAACCAACAGGTGGCTGCCAGGGGTTAAACGTGGGGAGGACGGGGCCACAGGGAGGCAGGGATGGAGATATCTGTATCTCCAGTGTGTCCACGGAGAATCCTGCTGTGCTGCTGCAAGATGTTACCACTGAGGAAGCCAGGTGAAGGATACACTATCCCTTAAACTGCACATGGATCTAGAATTCTCACAAAATAAAAACTTAGTTAAAAACCCACCACTCGCCCTAGCTGGTATGGCTCAGTGGATTGAGTGGCGGCCTGCAAACCAAAGGGTTGTGGGCCAGGTGCCCAGTAGGGGGCGCGTGAGAGGCAACCACACATGGATATTTCTCTCCCTCCTTTCCTCTCTCTCTAAAGAAATAAATCTTAAAAAAAAAAAAAAAAAAAAAAAACCCCAACAACCCACCACCAGCAGCCTCCTCTGTCCATAGAGGCCCACTGGCCATCCCTCTGGCATGTGAGCAGGCTGGGTTGGCCGGGCCCACTTTGCTGCCCCAGAAGCAAAAGGTGGGGAAGGGCAGGAGGAGGCCACGTCCCAGGGCAGGAGAGTTGCATGCATTCCACTTGGAACTGCCCACACCAGCACGCCTGGGGAGGGCGAGAGGAGGGGGCGGGGCAGGTGCAGGGCAGCCTTCCACACCACATGGGTCTGGGGAATTCCACCCCCAGGCTTCTCTGCTGTGGACAGACCACAGACATTTCCAGTTCCCCCAGGGTGACTTCGTGGGGGCAGTGACTTCCTGCCTGCCCAGCCCCTGAACTAAGTCTGGTCTCCTCCCTGAGAAAAGGCCACAGTCTCCAGATACCTCTGTAGGTACCCCTGCCCCTCTGCTCCTCACAAGGTGGAGGCTGTGAGTACAGATCCTCCTCCCTCCTCCCTGCCTGGAGCAGAGCTGGGAAGGAGCCGGGGGTGTGCAGGGCCCCTGCCTGGGCGGTACCAATTCCAGCTGGAAGCCAGGTCCCCTTGGCAGCTGGCCTGAGGTCAGTTTAGAAGCCATACAGCTTTCTGGGGATCAGATCACATCTTCCTTGGGAACACACTGCCCAGACCCCTCTTCTCCAGAACCTCACAGTGGCTGCACCCCACTCTCCTGCATGCCCCCTGAAGGCAGACATTAATGTTGGTCACCCCTCTACCACCCTCCATTCCATGTCCCCTGCCTGGTCACCCAGGAGCAGGAGGACCCGACCCCAGCAGGACAGCCCCTTTCCTTGGTCACAGAGCAGGGACACACTGCCTCTAGAAGTAGCCGGGGGCACTGGTTCCAGAGGGACATGGAGTCAAACAGCCCTGAGACCCAGTGCAGTAGGAGGATGCCAAGGCATCCTCACAGGCACAGGAGCTGGAAGCCCTGCCCTGTCCACCTGCAGGCCCCAGCACTGCCAGAGTTCCTCAGGGACGCCCAGGAAGGAGGATGCACGAATGGCTGGGGTGTGGGGCACTTCTGAGACACGCTGAAGGGACTTACTACTTTGAGCCTCCGTTTATATATCATGGGGACTGAGGAGAGGAAAGGGCATGTGACCACCTTTATGTCATCAGTCCTGGCCCCTGTTCTGGACATAGGTGCTAGTGGACACTCTGCGAGAGGCCTGGCTGTGATCAAACCAAGGATGAGTCTTCCTCCACAGGCGTCTTCCCCAATTCCCATTCTGGCCTGTAACCATTCCCCGGGTGTGACAAGTCCCCAGGCCAGTACCCGCTGGCTGAGCCTGAGATCCCTCACTGGTCCTGTTTCTGCTCTCAGGCTTCTTCCAGGAAGTCCCTCTGGTTCTGGCCCACCAGAATTTGGTGGCTGAGTCTGTGTTCACCCTACCCGACCCGCCCCGTCTTCTGTATCGAATTGCGTGTTCTGTGTATGTCCCTGCGAAATCTTCTGAGACAACGACTTACAGACATCACCATGCATGTTCTGCAACTATCAGGAAAGAGGGCATGGGGCAGCAGGTGTGGGGGCAGGACGGTGCGGGGCAGGTCAGGGGGCAGCAGGTCAAGTGGGAGGAGGTCAGGGTGTGCAGAGTAGCAGGATGGGGACCGCCGGGCAAGGGGAGCAGGTCCTGGGGGGCTAGGGCAGGACTCCCTCCCTCCTGAGCTTCTGTGTGTTCCGTTTGGAAGGGGTGAACCCACGAATCCGCGGCTGGGGCTTAAAGGTCAGCGTCACCGGTCCAGGTCTCCGCGTCAGCGGGCGCGCATTGCCGGAGGTGAGCCAGCCAGCCACAGCGCTGAGCGGCGGCCGCGGGGACAGATCGGCGAGGCCGGGAAGCCTCTTGCACACCCTTCCGGGGCTCAGGCGGCTAACGGCCGCCACAACAAAGGCTCAGGTGAGAGGGTCGCCTGCTTGCACCGGCCGACCGCCCGGGACCACGACGCACGCGCGGCAGGCCCGCTCTGAGTACAGCCGAGGCGCCGCACCTGCCGCCCCGCACCTGCCGCACCTGCCGCCCCACCGCACGCCCCTGCCTGAGGCCCGCTCACCTCCGTGCACCCGGCCAGGCCCTTCGCCGCCGCGGCCCCCGGCCCGCGCCGCTCCATGCGCTCAGCCCGCCCTGCGCGCCGCCCGCCACCCAGGGGCCGCCGCCGTCCGCGCCATCGCGCCGCCGCCGCTCCCAGGGCACAATGGAGCTGCCGCGCCGCTCATGCATATGCATGACGCCGCACGGCCCCGCCCCCAGGCCAGAGCAGTGGAGCCCCGAGCCAACGCTCGGGCGGGGTGGCCGCGGGTCCAACAGCGGGTGGCTCGGGGACCGCACGCCGACCAGGGGCAGCCTGCGACTCCGCCCCCTCCACACCTTTCCAAACGCAGCGTCCGCGGAGCCACCAAGCTTCCTGCTCGCTCTCTGCCAGGTCTGGGCAGGGTCAGGACGGAGGAGGCGAGGGCGGGGTCAGGATACAGGAGTGAGAAGGGGCGGGCCCTGTCAGGGCGGTGGGGACGGGAAGAAAGACCAGATAGGGCGTGGCCAGGGTGGAGGAGGCGGGACTTGTCTGGGCGGCCGGAGCTGGAGAAGGGGCGGGGCGGGGCCGAGACGGAGAAGGCGGGGGCGGAGTCAGGGTGGAGGAGTGAGAAAGGGCGGGGCCTGTCAAGGCTGGGTGGGCGGGAGGCGGGGCGAGGTGGGCGGGACCAGGGCAGAGGAGGAGGGCTCTGTCAGGGCTGCCCGGACCAGAGGCGAGGTGGGGGAGGGGTCAGAATGGAGGAGGTAAGGGGCGGGGCTATCAGGGCGGGGGAGGCGGGATCTGTCAGGGCTGCGGGGAAGTAGGGAGGCGGGGCCAGGGGGAGGAGACCCGGGTATGGCAGAGGTGAGCCGGGGCCGCCGGGCCTCTCCTGGAACGGCTGGGGTCCTGTAGGGAAAGCCACGCAAGCAAACCAGTCACTCTGCTCGCTGCTCTCCCCTCATCCCAGAGCCACCCGCGCTGGGACGCTTTGGAGTTCTAGCCAATGGAGCAGCCTCTTTGATGTTTGCGCCTTTCAAATGCTATTATCACCCTTTAAGTTATTCTCCACTTTTCCTACCCTCCTTTAGGAAGACCACATTGTCGTGATTACCCACATTTTTTATTGTGTTAAAGTGCACATAACATAACATCTACCATCTGAACCATTGCAAGTGCACAGCTCAGCGGCATTGAGCGCATTCCCACTGCTGTGTAGCCCTCGCCGCGTCCATCCACGGGGCTCCTCATCCTGCAAAGCGGTCCTCTGTCCCCATCAAACACTCGCTTTGCACCCCTCCCCCAGCTCCTGGCACCACCAGCTACTTTCTCAGGGACCTCGTAAGAGTGGAGTCATTCAGTACTGGTCCTCTGTGACTGGCTTATGTCCTGAAGGCTCATCCATGTTGTAGCATGTGTTAGACGTCCTTCCTTTTCAAGGCTGAATAATGTTCCTTCGTGTATTCACCACATTTTATCCACTCATTGGTCGACAGATGCCCCACAGTCCATCTTTAGCATTGCTGAAATCCCTTCCCTCCAGGCTGTGTGATCCCTGTGCTCTCTTTCTTTTGAGAAGCATTAGTTCACAGAAGAAATACCATGGGCCTTCTGTGGGCCAGGCACTGAGGAAATGTAAGTTCCTGCACTTGTCCCAGCTGTAGCCCACCAGCCTCCAGTTGGCCCCAGCGCCACTTCCTGTGCCCTGTCTTTGTTCCATGCATGGGGCTGAATGGTAGCCCCCAAAGACACATCCGCAGCCTAGTCCCCAGAACCTGCAGAAGTCATTTATAAGGCAAAGGTGCGATGGAGCTGACTGTGAGAGGAGGAGCTTATCCCGGATCACTCCAGTGGGCCCGGAAGGCCTCCAAGAGAGGCGGGGTGCTAGTGAGCCAGATGTGATGTGGCCGCAGACCAGAGACTGAGCGATGTGGGCACCAGCCAAGGAATCGGACATGCAGGGAAGGGTCCTGCCCCAGAGCCTCCAGGCAGAGCACGGCCCTGCCCGCCTGGATTTCCACCTTCTGGCCTCCAGACGATAGCCCCAGTTTGTGTCCTTTGTTATTGCCACACTTCTGCTCTGGGTTTCATGGGGGCCGATGTCTCCTGTCCTCACCAGGTCACCTAGCTGGTGACCAGACTAACCTTCCAGGACACCACATTTCCCTGGAGCCACCTCTCCTTTTCTTAGATTCGCTGTCCCTCCCCCCTCCTCCCTGGACACCCTGCTCAGCCCGTGCTTGCCCGAAGCACCCCGTCTCAGTGGGTTTTTCTCCCCTCCCTGCTGGGGAGGGCACCTGCCCCAGGCTCAGTCCTCCAAGCCACCCTGTTCCCCGCACTGTCTCTGCAGTGGCTCATGTGGCCCTTAGCTCTATGTGGAGAGGACCCTCACCTCCCCCAGGTCAGCCGGGTCCACTTTTCTTTCTGATACCAATCAATGTCCACATGAGCAGAGTGGAGCTCTGGGCCTGCCTGCAGCCTCTGCCTGTAGTGACGGCAGCTCCCTCCCCGCCCCACCCTGGGTACTTCTCACACTGGGTCCTGCTGTGCTGGCCCCAGCCCCGCGGCTCTCTCTCTTTTTGCTCTTAATAACATCTTGAGACATAATTCACATTCCACACAATCCATCCGTATAAACTGTACGGCTCAACGGTGTTATGTTCGTTTAGAGTTGTGTAGCGGCCACCACAATTGAGGAGAACATTTCATCACCCCCAAGAGAAGCTGCTCACCTGCTGGCGGCCATCCGCCAGCCTCCCCCCGGCCCCTGGCAGCAGTGCGTCTACTCTCTGTCCCTGGGGGTTCGCCTGTTCTGAACATTTCATGTACGTGAAATCACTCAGTGTTGTATCACGTGCCATCATCTCACTGCCTTTGTATGGCTGAGTACCATTCCATTTGGCGGGCAGACCGTTTTTGTAACCATTCATCAGTTGATGGACATTTGGGCTGTTTCCACTTTTTGGCTGTTATAAATAATGTTTCTGTGACCCTTCACGTACACACTTCTGGGAGAACATGTTTTTCATTTCTCTGGGTGGATTCCTAAAAATGGAATTGCTGGATCAGGGCTGTTAAATCTCCGAGGAACGTCCCTCCTGTTTTCCACAGCAGCTGACCATTTTACGTCCCTGCCAGCAGGGCAAGGGCGCCCCGGGCTCCCTGCACCCTGTGTCTTTTTTACTATAGTCATGAAAGGGTGCGAAGGGAGTGACCTCTCACTGCGGTTTGGACTTGTTCTTTCCTCCCTGATGCTAATGGTGTTGAAATCTTTTCATGTGCTTATTAGTCATACATATTTTTTATTGAATTTATTGGGGTGACATTAATTAATAAAATTATACAGTTTCAACCATATGTAATTTATAACTGAGTTGTCTTTTTATGATTGAGTTGTAGGATTTCTTTATATATTCTAGATATAAGTCCCTTACCAGATATATGATTTGCAAATATTTTCTACAAGCTGTCTTTTCACTTGTTTGTTAATTTTTTTTAGATGTTTTAAAATTTAATTTTAGAGAGAGGGGAAGTAAAGGAGAAAGAGAAGGAGGGAAACATCAATGTGTGGTTGCCTCTCATGCGCCCCCCACTGGGGACCTGGCCTGCAACCCAGGCATGTGCCCTGACTAGGAATCGAACTGGTGACCCTTTGGTTCCCAGCCCGCACTCAATCCACTGAGCCACACCAGCCAGGGTTCTTTTCACTTTCTTGACGGTATCTTTTGACTCACCAAAATTTCAACTTTCATGAAGTCTGATTTATCTGTATTTCCACTTGTTACTTGTGCTTTTTGTGTCATATAGAAGAAAAGGTTGCCTAATCCAGGGTCACACAGATTTATGTTTTCTTCTAACAGTTTTGTAATTTTAGCTTTTATGTTTAGGTCTTTGATCCAATGTGACTGAATTTTTGCATATACAGTGTAAGCTGTGAGTCCAATTTTATTCTTTTTCATATGGACATTCGGTTGTCCCAGCACCGTTTGTTAGAAAGAGCATTCTTTACCCCACTGAATGGTCTTAACACCCTTGTTGAAAATCGCTTGATCATAAAGTGAAGGTTTATTTCTGCACTCAATTTCACCCCATTGGTCTATAGTCCGTCCTGATGCCAGTACCTCACCGAGTTGATTCCTGTAACTTTGTGGTAGGTTCTGGAATCAGGAAGTGGGAGTCCTCTTACTTTGTTCTCCTATTTAAGATAACAATTGTTTTGGATAGTCTGGGTCCCTTGAATTGCCATGTGAATTTTAGGATCAGCTTGTCAATTCCTAAAAAAAAAAAAAACAACCCTAGGATTTTGACAAGGAATCTGGAGATCAGTTTGAAGAGTGATGCTATCTAATGATATGAAGTTGTCTGGTCCATGAACATGGGATATCTTTCCGTCTATTTAGGTGTTCTTTAATTTTTTCAGCAATAGTTTGGCCCTGGCTGGTGTGGCTCAGTGGATTGAGCGCAGGATGCACACTAAAGGGTTGCTGGTTCAATTCCCAGTCGGGGCACATGCCTGGGTTGCAGGCCAGATCCCCAGTAGGGGGCAGATGAGAGGGAACAACACATTAATGTTTCTCTCTCTCTCTTTCTCCTTCCCTTCCCCTCTCTCTAAAAACAAAAAAAATAAAAATTAAATCTTTTTTTTTTTTTTTAAAGATTTTATTTATTTTTAGAGAGAGGAGAAGGGAGGGAGAGAAACAGCAATGTATGGTTGCCTCCCACATGGCCCTCATAGGGGACCCGGCCCGCAACCCCAGGCATATGCCCCGACTGGGAATCGAACCGGGATCGTCTGGTTCCCAGCCCGCGCTCAATCCACTGAGCTACACCAGCCAGGGCCTAAAAACTAAATCTTAAGAAAAAACAAGTTTGGCCCTGGCTGGTGTAGCTCAGTGGATTGAGCGCGGGCTGGGGACCAAAGGGTCCTGGTTTGATTCCCAGTCAGGGCACATGCCTGGGTTGCAGGCCAAGTCCCCAGTGAGGGTCATGTGAGAGGCAACCACACATTGATGTTTCTCTCCCTCTCTTTCTCCCTCCCTTCCCCTCTCTCTAAAAATAAAATCTTAAAAAAAAATAGTTTGTAGTTTTTAGCACTAAAGTTTTGCACTTTTTTGGTTAACCTTATCCCTAAGCACTTTTTAGAGCAGAACTAGTTTATTAAACTATGCAAATTAAAAACTATTAAAAGTCAGTTAAAGATTTTCATAAACACTATTCCAAAATGTTAGTTTTAAAAATGTTACCAGCAGTGTATGCATTTGTGTTATGTTCCTTTCCATCCTCCCTACATTTTTTAATTTTTTTAATAATTCTTTTAAAGATTTTATTTATTTTATTTTTAGAGAGTGGAGAAGGGAGGGAGAAAGAGCAATGTATGGTTGCCTCTCCCGTGGCCCCCACTGGGGACCTGGCCCGCAACCCAGGCATGTGCCCCTACTGGGAATCGAACCAGGACCTTTTGGTTCCCAGCCCGCGCTCAATCCACCAAGCTACACCAGCCGGGCCATTTTTTAATTTTTAAAAATTTATTGATTTGAGAGAGAGAGAAAAGGGTAGACACACACACACACATCAGTTTGTTGTTTCCTTGGAGTACCAGGATGATGCTCTAACCAGCTGAGCTACCCGGTCAGGGCTTCCCCCCTCCCTCTTCAAGCAAACTTGAACCCAGTGTAACAAACATTTCAGGCAGAACCAGAAGTCAGCCATTTGGAAAGGACGGTGAGGAGGGGAGCAGACGCAATGTGCAGCAGAGGCTGGTCCTGCCCAGGGGGCGCTGAGGCGGGCTTTAGTGTTGTTGGATGTTGGGTCTCTGGCTCATAACTGCTGGGGACCATGGAGAAAGGTGTGTGCCCTGTTTAACTGTTGAGTTCCTGCAGCCCAGCATGGTCGTCCGGCAGCTGCGTCGGGAACCCTACGTTGAGCCTGAGAACAGGCCTTGGGCCTTTGCCTGGCTGTGCACCTCCAGCAGGCACGCAGTGTGGATTTTCCTTGGGTCAGCAATGCAGAGTGTGCCTGAGTGGCTCACCCCAGCAGCACAGCATACCAAGGTGACCTCTGCTTATGGATCGCCCTGTGGCTCTTGTCAGCCATGGCACCAAAATGCGTGCTGATGGGGCCCGAGGCACGTGAGCCAGGGGCCCTTCGACGCGTTCAAGTTGGGGGACTGTACCGGGGGTCCTGGTGGTGGCGTGAACGATGCGGGTGATGCTGTGGGCCTGGGATGGGTGCTGGGTTGGGGGGCTGCACCGCCTGTGCCCAGGAAGAGAGAAGTGATTTGAGCAGTATCTCCTGTGTACCTTCAAAAACCATCTGAGGGGCTGCAAGCGGCCATGGTGGTATGCCGGGACCCCCAGAGCTCCTGAGGGCACTGACAGTCACACTTGCCATACTGGAAGGAAGCCCAGTGTCTTGTTTTCCTCCACCAGGGAACCTAAAATTATAATGTCCTACTGGGAGGAGCGTGGTCCCTCTGGGGTCCTATGGGACAGCACTGACCCCGAGGACACAGATCAGGCCAGGGCGGCCAGGGCTGCAGCTTCCGCGGGAGGCCACGCGCCAGTGCCCTCCTCCACAGTTTACTTTCAATGCTCTTGCAGATGGAATCTTTCTTGATTTCATTTTCAGTCTGTCCAGTGATAACTGTAGAGAAATACAGTCTGGCTGATGTGGCTCAGTGGATTGAACACCAGCCTGCAAACCAGAAGATTGCAAGTTCAATTCCCTGTCAGGGCATGTGCTTGGGCTGTGGGACAGCTCCCCAGTGGGAGTGTGTGCAAGAGGCAACCACACATTGATGTTTCTCTCCTTCCCTTCCCCTCTCTAAAAATAAAATGTAAAAAAAATATAATACCTTAAAAAAATACAATATTCTTATTTATTAACCTTGTATCCTGTAAGCTAGCTGATTTCATGTACTGGTTATAAGTTTTTACGGTGGACCCCTTAGGGTTTTCTGTAGGTGAGATCACGTCTTCAGCAAACGGAGATCGTGTTTCTTCTTCCTCTCCAACCTGCGTGTTTTTCTCGTCTTCTTGCCTAACCACCCAGGCCAGCACCTCCAGTACAATGGTGGACTGAGGTGGTGAGAAGGGCCCTCCCTTGGACAGGCCAAGAGGCTGGTAACTGGTCTCCCAGTCGCTTCCTGAGGCAAACGGGACAGCCAGAGCGAGCCCTTGCTGCTGCCCCCTCAGAAGCCGGCAGGGCCGCCCCACGGCCCCGGGCAAGGTGCAGCCCAAGGCCGGCTCCTCTCCTCACTCCCAGAGCTCCAGCCACACGGGGCATGGGCCGACACCCAGCCCCTTGGCATTCCCGCCTCCGGTGCCCTGTTACTCCTCCCCCAGGTTCCTAGGGGTCCTTTTCCCTGGTTTCCTGTGGGCATGACTTTGGGCCCCTGGTTCCCACAGTGTTTGGTCTCAGGACAACTTTGTACTCTTACAGATGACAGAGGGACACTTCTGCCTCCAGGAAGACGAGTCATGCCCTCTCTCCCTCACATGGGTCGAGGGCAGGACCCAGAGGGCCACCTGGGCAGACTTGGGGAGGGTCCTGGGGGAGCACAGGAGCCCCCGCCTGCATGTGGTGCTGCCATGCCAGGGCCGTAGGACAAAATAAAGATTCTGAAGAGGCTTCGAGGACAAGGGACCCAGGAGTGGCCTAGAGGTCGGGTGACCATCAGAGGGCCCTGCCACTGGAGGGCACACCCCATGCCCACATGCAGGCTGTTCCCTGAGCTCTCTGAGTGCACTGCCCCACTCGAGGTTACAGCTGGCCTGTTGTGGACTCAAGGCTGGGACTCTTGTCCAGAGGGAGCACTGGACCCCATGGGGGGTGAGGGCCCCGCCAGTGTGGTCTGCTCCCCTCCCGACGGGCACTTGGGCTTATGGACAGGGGGTGCTAACCAATAACAGATGTCCTAGGGGGTCACCAGGATGCCTGGTCAAGCAGAGACCAGAGTACGTTTTTAGGTGAAGCGGGGGGGGAGGGAGAACGGCAGCAAGGAAGGCTCAGAGCAGGACACCCAACACGACGTGCATGGGTGACACGGAGGCCAGGCAGGAAGGCGAGGGCCTGGGCTTGTGGGGACATGGCCATAGGACACCAGCCACGCAGTGCAGGGTAGGGCGGAGGCCCCAGGGGGCGGCAGCCGGAAAGAATGACTCAGACAGGTCCACGGATAACTTAGTTTATGAGTCAAGCCAAATGCAATGCAAAGTTGTTTTTGCTTTTTTTTTTAACCAAAATAAATAAATCAGCTCTGTCCCTGTGACAGGTGAGGGGTGGTCCCACCCGGCCCTCCCCTCCTGACCGGCTTTGGCACAGGAGAGAGAAGGTGCTCCAGGGTCGCCCTGTGAAGGACGCAGGAGAGCAGGCGGGCTGGGGCCCTCTGAGAGGCAAGGAGGATGCTGCGGAGAACGGCCCTGCCCTCCCTGTGCCAGGTCAGGCCAAGGCTGTCCCCGGCCAGCCGCCCTCCCCACCCCACAGGGCCTCCTAAGACGATGGCTCCTGCCAGGTGTCTGGGGCACCACCCAGAAAGAGGGACCCACCTAGGGCAGGTGCAGGACCGCTCACTGGGGGGGAAGCCCCACGAGGCTGTCCTTGGGGTGAAGCTGGGAATGGGGCAGCCGACCCTCCCACGCCGCCTGTGGGGCTCCCTGGCCTCCTGCTCCCAGTTTCCGTGAAGGCTGCTCAGGGGACAGGAATCTCGGAGGCCCTGGGGAGGGGACAGCAGCCTAATTCCTAAGTGAGCAAGGGGGGTGCACGGGTGGCGCGTGGGCAGAGGCATGGGTGGCACTGAGGCACTATGTATTCTTTAGTGGACGAGCGAGGATGGTGGTGGGTGTGGAGGCCAGCAGCCCGGCAGCTGGGCAGCATCTAGGAAAAGTTCTTGAAGGCGTCCAGGTCAAAGGCCGTGTCCAGCAGGCGCTGCAGCTCTGTGACGTGGGTCTTCTTGTTGCCGGTGGCTGGGGCTGCTGCTGGGTCCCGGCCAGCATACCTGGGGGTCGGGGACAGAGCGGTGACAGCAAGGCCTTCCAGAGGCCCACCCCCTCACCCCCCAGTCCCCACACGGGCCGCGGCCTACCACACAGGCTTGGCGCGGCTGATGGTGGTCCGCAGCCGGGGCTTCACGTAGTCATAGTAGCCCTGGTTCTTGTGCTCCTCCTGGCACCAGGCCAGCTCGGCGTTGGGGTACTTCTGCACCTCCTGCAGCAGCAGGTCGAAGGGGAACGGCGACAGCTGGGGAGGGGGAGGCTCCGGTCAGGAGAGGGTGCTCAGAGCAGCCTGCAAGGCCGATGCCTGGGGGCCAGTGTCCCGGGGGGAGCTTCAGGGCTCCAACACCTGAGGGCTGTCGGCACAGCCGCGGCACCGCTGCCCTCACCTGCTCAATTCTCGTGATGGCCACCTGCTCCACCATGTCCCGTGCTTTGCGCTCGCGTGTGAGATCATAGTACACCTTGCCGGTACAGAACAGAAGTCTCTTGACGTTTTCTGGGTTCTGGGCTGCAGGGCCATCCTCAGGGATCACCCGCTGGAAGTGGGTTCCTATGAGAGAAATCACCAGGCTTGGCTGAGGACACCCAGGGCCCACCTAGGTCAAGCGAGGGCCACACGGCACGGCACTGCCACGGCTGACGTCAGAACACGCGGCTCCGAGGGTGGGTGGTGCCCCACCTCGCCAGCGTCTGACACCCTTGAACCTCCCGACCGAGGTGGCCTCGGGAGGCACAAGTCAGTGACAGGCTCTGTGGCAGAGCCCACTCCCCAGCACGGCCCGCCCCAGGCTTCAGGGGCAGCTGTGTCCAGGAACACATCTCACGGCCGCCCGCTCAGGCCCCTCGGGCTGAAACGTCCACACAACCGCCGTGCACGGCCAGAAGCTCAGGGCTGGGACCGTGCCCGGGGCCAAGGCTGGCTTCGGGAAGCTGCGTCCAAAATGAGGGGCTCCCTTAGTGAAAAACAGGCAACACGGAGGGTAGGAAGGAAACCGCCCCCATGCGACGGTGGCCCGGTGAGAAGAACCCCCAGCGAGCACACTCTGTGGTCAGAGACGAGGGCTTTCCCTTTGAGACCAGGAGTGAGACAGTGGCGCCCCCTCTCCACCTCCACTCAACAGAGCAGCAGACGTGGAGGTCTGAGCGCTCGGCCAGAAGCGGGAACAAAAGGCATCTAAACGGCAAGGGAAAAGTGAGATGGTTTGTAATGACATGATCTTCCGTGCAAAAAACCCTAAAAACTCCACAGAAAGCCACAACAGAAAAAATGAACACATTCAGCAAAGCTGCAAAACAGAAAATCAGCACCCGGAACCCTGCTCGCTGCTGTCCACTGACAGCAGCCCCAAGCGCACCTGCGAGAGCTGCGCCGGGAAGAAGGGAATGCTGGGGAGGGACCAGTCGGGGCAGCGGTCTGCACACGGGGGACCACGCCAGTTGCCAGAGCCGATGGACGCGGGCAGACCCCGGGGGGCACAGACTGGGGGCCCTCTGCTGTGAAAACGCTAACACTGCTAACACTACAGATTCAGTGCAATCCCTATCAAATCCCCTTTTTTTCTGAAACAGAAAAACCCATCCTACAATCCACGGGCTCTCGAAGGGCCCAGACCAGGCGAGAACAGCTAGAGAAAGAAGGGCAAGGCTGCAGGGTGTGCACGAGGCACAGCGACCAGCAGTGTGGTCCTGCAGCCTGGGGCCGGCCCCCCCAGGCGTGGTCAGTGACCCCTGACCCCATGCGGGGAGGACTGAACGTCCACACACAGACGGGGCAGGACCTAGCATCGAGTGAAAATGGGTCGCAGACTTAAACGCAGAGCCACAGTGACAAAAGCCTGGCAAGGAAAGAGCAAAAGTTTCACAACCCTGGGCTTGGTCTTGGCTGTGACATTGCACAGGTGACAACGACAACAACAAAACACCCCCCGACGTCCTGAACACGTCAGCTCTGCGCACCCTGAACAAGACAGCAGAGTGGGAGAGAACAGCCGCAAGCCGCGTGTCTGACAAGGTATCGACGCCCAGCAGAGAGAGCGGAACCCCAGCGACAAAACGGAACGTGACTGAAAAAGGGGACAGGCCTTCAACAGACGTGTCTGCAAAGAAGATGAGCAAACAGCCAATGAGACACAAAAAGGCGCTTCCGCATCACTAATCACCAGGGAAATGTAAATCAAAACCCCAGTGAGATGCTACTTCGTGGTCAAGGGCTATTGCAAAAAACCCGGAAAACACCAGGCGCTGGCCAGGACGTGGAGAAACCGGAGCCCTCCTGCACCGCTGGGGACGCAGGACAGGGCGACCACCACGTGCGACAGCGCGGCACTCCTCGGAAGGAAGAGCTCCCTGCTTCTGGTGCGTGTGCGAGTGCTGAAGCAGGGCTCAGAGCCCGTCTGCGCGGCATGCACAGCGGCGTCGCTCACGGCGGCTGGAAGGTGAGTGCCCAGTGTCTGCTGACAGGTGAGGGACAAACAGAAACAGCGCGGTCCACCCACACACGGGGTGTGACTCAGCCGTAAAGAAAGGAAACAGGTTCTGACACCTGCCGCGACACGGCCGGACCGCGAGGATGCGACACGCACGAGAAACCAGACCCAGGAAGACAGAGGCTGCCTGATCCCACCTGCAGGGGGTCCCAGGTCCCCGGGGTCATCAGACGCAGACACAGAGAGGAGACGGTGGAGCCAGGGGCTGGGGGCGGGGAGGGGAACGGAGTGTGTGATGGGGTGGAGTGTCAGACTGGACAATGGAAAGTTCCAGAGACAATGGTGGTGACGACTGCACAAGGCCATGAATGTATTTATTGTCACTGAGCTGTGCATGTACCCAAGGCTAAGGTCATGGACTTCAAGTGCATTTCACCGGCGTAAAAAACTAGAAGACACAGCAAACCAGAGGTTCATCTCGATTGGACCCCAAAGGGACCTGCAGCTGGGAGGAGATGGCTCTCCTGGCAACGGAGCCTGGCGGTCACCTCACGCCATGAGCTGGAAGGTGGGCTCAGTGGGCCCTGCCCGCGGGGGCCCCTCCTCTGTCCCTGCAGGTGGCCCTCACCTGCCTCCAGGACCAAAGCCACGGTGGTGGGTGAGCTCTGAGCTCAGATGCACTCCCCTGCCTTGAAGGGGGCCTGGGGATGCGCCAGGCGAAGGCCACCAGGCTACCATGTTTGGTGGTCTTTGCCTGAGGACCAAAAATGCGGCGACAGCCTCCGTACAAGCCCCAAAGCCCCCCAGAGCCACAGCCGAGACCCCCGAGGTGCCTGCGTCCCCGCACCCACCTGGAAGCATCTCGTCAAAGCTGGTCCTGGCCTCAGGATGCCGCAGCAGGGACTTGGGGGTGAAGATGATTAACTGAAAAACAGAACCACAGGCTCGTTGGGGAGCAGGTGCTAAGGGTTCAGCATCAAGGAGCTGCTCTCCTAGCTCTGTGGTCAGCTCGAGCTGCAGGCCAGAGGCGGGAAGACGGAGAGACAGATGATGCTGTTTCAACATCCACCTTTCCTCCGCCCTGAGGGGCTGGGCCCCACTTAGCCAGGCGTCCACCCCTCCAGGGCCCACCCCAGCCTGCTCAGAGCCCCGGTTGCCTCCTCCTCCCTTGGTGTCCCCTGCCTAGCCTTGCCCTTCGACCTGCAGCAGCAGGGGGTGCTTCCTCCTGGACCCTCCCCATGCAGCCCCTGCCGGGGTCTGCCTGCCTTCTAAACTCAGCGCGCCGCCTGCGACCAATGCCCACGTGTCCCCTCTCACTGGCCAGGACTCCTGAGCAGGGACAGCCCACTGACCGGCTTGCGGAAGGGCAGGAGGATCTGGCGGCGCAGCACGTGGAAGAAATTGCCGGGCGTGGAGCAGTTGACGACCACCCAGTTGCAGTCATACAGCTGGCTGATGTCGAAGTTGGCTTGCTGCAGGTCCTGGGGGTGGGGTGCGCTCAGGGCCGCCCGCGGCTCTCCACCCCCCAGTCCCCTCTGGACAGATGCCCTCCCAGTCACCAAAGTCACTGTGATCACCCACGGCCCTCCCTCTGCCTCCCCAGACAGTGGCCGCGGGCTTTCAGGAGGTCACGCTTGGGACAGCACTGTGCCCTCCCTGGGGACCGCGGCAGGACCAGGGCTGTGCCTGCAGAGGCCCGCCCGCCCAGTGGGGCGCACTCACCGGCAGGACGTCGGGGTCATCGTTGCACATCTGCAGGAACCGCTCGGGCCTGGCCGAGGAGTGCTCCGGGCCCTGGAAGCAGCCGCAGTCACAGCCCGCTCACTTCTGGCCTGCACCCCTGTGCGGGCTGCTCTCCTGCGGCGGCTGGACCCCCCCCCCCGCCCCGCAGCGAGGGACGAGTCCCACGGGGCTCACCATGCCCTCCATGCCGTGGGGCAGCAGGAGCACAATGCCGTTCTGCCGCACCCACTTGGCTTGCCCGGGGCAGATGAACTGGTCGATGATGCACTGGGCTGTGTTGTGGAAGTCACCAAACTGGGCCTCCCAGAGCACCAGGGCGTTGGGGCTGGCCATGGCAAAGCCCAGCTCGAAGCCTGCAGAGCAGGGGCAGTGTCAGGGGGGAGGTGGGCACAGGGTTTCCAGGAAGCAGGGCGGGGGCCTCGCTCACCCAGGACCCCGTACTCGGACAGCGAGCTGTTGCACACGGTGTAGGGGGCCTGCTGGGGCCACAGGTGGTTCATGGGGATGCAGGTCTTCTTGTCCACGCTCTGGTCATGGAGGACGTGGTGGCGGTGGCTGCAGCAGGACAGCACAGGAGAGAGGTGGGACCGCTGCTTCCGCCCGGCACGCGGCTGCAAGCCCGCGCCTCAGCCAGCAGCCACGTTGGAGCAGGCGGAACTCTGGGCCTGAGTCGCCGAGCTGGCAACCGAGCCCTTGGGTTTCCTTCCGGGAGACAAGCGCCTCAGCCCCTCCATCCCCAGCACGTCAGGGGCCCCAGAGCCTTACCTGAAGGTGCCCCGCTCCACGTCCTGGCCGCTCAGGCGGATGTGGATACCCTCCTTCAGCAGAGAGCCGAAAGCCATGTACTCCGCCAGGGCCCAGTCCACGGTCCTGTTCTTCACCATCTCCCCCCGTGTCTTCAAAATCCGGCTCAGCCCTGCAGACACAGGGCGCTCACCAGTCGCCCCCGGCCTCCCACAACGAGAGCAAGTCCCGGGAAGAGCGGGGAAGGGAGCGGGGAGAGTGGCTGTGACAGCCCAGCCTTTCCTGCACAGCTACCACTGAGGACCACACAGGGCAGGGGTGTGGGAGCAGAGGGATTCCCGCACTCAACCTCTGCCCCGGCCTGGGGTGAGGCAGGGACCACAGTGCATGGGGGCAGGGCCCCACGATGTTGGGGGCCCGTTGCTGGACTCTGCCCAGTGCTCCCCCGGCCAGCGCAGCGCCCTCACCTCCGTGAATGGTGAAGTTCTCCACAGGCACGGAGCTGGCCACGTTCCCAATATGTGTGAGGATGTCTTCTGTCAGGCCCGTGGAGGGGCAGGTCATGCTCCGGGGCTGCCCGTCCAGCGTGAAGAAACCTAGGACAGAGCACATGGTGACACCTGGCCGTGCTGGTGCCCATGAGACGCGGTGTGGGGGCCTGGGCCACGCCCCCTCAAGAGGGGCGTCAGGGTCTGCCTGCAGGGCCTCGGAGGGCTGGGGCTTGACCCGCGATGCCCGCACTCACCAGGCCACGGAGAGTCCAGCCAGTGCTTGATGTGCAGGATCTTCTCGTCCTTGGAGCGGGCGAAGGCCTCCTCACAGATCTTGTCGTACTTGGAGATCTCCTCCTGGAGGGCGCACTGGCATCAGGGAGTTTGGGGGGCTGGGCGGGCCCCACGGGCCAGCCTCTGAGCTTGTGGGGCCCCAGCAGATCAGAACCCCAGCCCCACCCACTTCCTCACGGCTGGCTGGCTCCCCCGGCTCCTGCAGCCACGACAGGACCCAGCCCGCAGGGCCCTCTCCAGCACGCGCCAATCCCGCAGCTGCTCCGCCCTCTCCCTCTGTGCACCCTGTCTGGGCCCCCCAAGGTCACCACTCAGACCCCCTGGGCCCTCCCCAGCAGGACCTGTATCGCCACTCCACCAGGCCCCACACGCACGCCCCACCTCCCCGTGGAAGCCCCCAGGTTCCCGCCCCTCACCCTCTGGAGACATATTTCGCTGCCCTGGCCGGCACCAGCCACTCCGCCAGTGAGCACTAGGCGGGCCGGCCACCTCGGGACGCACCTCGTACTCGGGCTGGTTGACCACGCCCTGCGACACCAGCAGCTCTGCGTACTTCTGCAGCACTGGCTTCTGCTTGCGGATCTGCTTGTACATGAGCGGCTGCGTGAACATGGGCTCGTCCATCTCGTTGTGGCCGTTGCGCCGGTAGCACACCTGGGGACGGGGGGTGAGGGGGACGGCAGGACGCCAGAGTCAGGGACCGAGCGTGTGCAGGGCCGAGAACCGCAAGGGCCGGCCCCTCCCCGAGGAGATGCCTGCACCCGCAGCCTCCAGAGTCAGGGTGCTGTCTGCTCCCCGCCCACGTGCAGCTGCTCTGCCTGCCTCACGTAGCAGAACCAGCGACCTGGCAGTGTCCCGGGACAGGACCCCAGCTGACTGCCCGCATAGCTCCCTCTTTCAGGCTGGACTCTCGGACTCTTGAGAGGGGCAGCAGGTGACCCCCCCAGCCCTCCGAGCTCTGAGGCCCCCCGAGCTGGGTACTCACCAGGTCCACCACCACGTCCTTGTGGAAGGTGCTCCTCCACTCAGCAGCCACCTGGCACACGTACATGACGGCCTCTGGGTCGTCAGCATTCACGTGAAAAATGGGGGCGTTCACGACACGTGCCACGTCGGTGGGGTAGGGCGAGGAGCGGGCCATGCGGGGGTCCGTGGTGAAGCCGATCTGTAAGGAACACACAGCCTGGCCAGGGGGCAGGCAAGGCCAGGGGCTTGGCCCAGGCTGGCTGTGGTGGGTGAGGCGCGTGGCTTCCGTGGCCTCTATGGCCCTCCCACCGGGCTACCTGGTTGTTGACGACCACGTGGACGGTGCCGTGAGTTGTGTAGGATGGCAGGTCGCTCAGGTGGAAGGTCTCGTACACGATGCC
This sequence comes from Micronycteris hirsuta, assembly GCA_004026765.1. NCBI lineage: Eukaryota > Metazoa > Chordata > Mammalia > Chiroptera > Phyllostomidae > Micronycteris > Micronycteris hirsuta. The sequence continues at coordinate 27,398 of PVJI01003443.1, forward strand.
CTGGCCAGCAAACGCAGCGTCCCCGTGCAGAAGGATGGACATGACCTGCAGACACGCAAGGGAGACCACAAATCCAGTCTGATCCTGACCGCCTTGCTCACAGGCCCACTGCAGATTAAGTCACAGTCAAAAACGTTTTCTGAGTCCCGGCTGGTGTGGCTCAGTGGACTGTGCGCTGGCCTGTGAACCAAAGGGTTGCTGTTCAATTTCCCGTCAGGGCACATGCCTGGGTTGCGGGCCAGGTCCCCAGGGGGGGCACAGGAGAGACAACCACACATTGATGTTTCTCTTTCTCACTCCCTTCCTCTCTCTCTAAAGACAAATAAAATCTCTAAAGAAAGTTTTCTGAGATCATTTCAAAGTTAGAAAGAAAGTGGTAGGAAAACATGAAGACCCCCAGGCCCTTCCCAGCCCCCGGCCTGCTGGCAGCCGATGTGCATTGTCCCTGAACACGCCACGCAGGAGCCCCCACCAGGAAAGCGATGCTGGCCCAGCGCCCCCATGGGTGCGGGAGCTACGTGAGGGTCTCCCCCACACCGTCTCGTCTAGCTCCCCATACCGGCCCTCATGACCAGCCTCAGCAGTGGCTCACTGCACGCCAGGACATGCCTGTGCTGGCCTGCCACCCGCCCGTCTCCCTCTGCAAACTCACCACAGTGCTTGGGAACAAGCACAGCAGCAGAGAACCTTTGTATTCTGCCCCTCGAGGCCCCGTGTGGCCAGGTGCCACCCCTACGTGTGCTCTCTGGCGTTCTGGATGACCCATGCCCTCACCTTTCACTCCCTGTACGGATGCGTGCTCAGAGACCTCGATGCTACCCAACAGGTGGGAACCGACCCATCTCACTGTCCAGACACGGCCCAGGCCTCTGGCTCACACTCGGACCCTCCTGGGAGCCAGGCTGCCAGCAGAGGGCGGCACTGAGACCAGCGCCCGCTCCCTGCAGACGGGGCCAGAGTGCCCGGCACAGAGCTGGGGAGCAGATGTGAGGGCCCTGCTCACGATTTCCAGTCTCTGCAGAGGCGGTGTAACCATGACACCTGCCATTCCACCCAGGCCTCCCAGGTGCCCACCCGCGTCTGTGTGGCACTGACCAGGCCCCCAGCCATTGCTGTCCTGAGTGTGTGGGTCACGGTCCCCTCTGCCTCCAGTGCCCACTGGGGGCTGGGGGGGTGACCATCTGAAGACTTATTTCACTCCTTTTCCGGATGCTTCTAGTACTCCAACTGAGCACGGCCTGAGGGGCTTTTGTCTGTAATTTATGAGCGCAGGCGTCACACAAAGCTTCCTGTGACCTCGTTCCTCTCCCCGCCCCAAACGTCCCTCTGAGAACAACAGTGGAAACGCTGGAGGCGGAGGCGCTGGTCCGCAATCCAGCCCCAATCCCTCCAGGGCCATTGCCCCGGGGGCTGCGTGGGAGGCAGCTGCCTACCTGAGTGTGTGGCACTGCCCAGGCCCCCGAGCCCGGTCAGCCTTCCCCAGACCACGCTCTCCCTCTGCGGAGGGTGCCCATCAATGCAGGAGCCACCTCCTGTGGCCAAGGCCACCCAGGCCGGGCCCATCGCTCTGGTGGCAGTTCCTCTTTGCGGGCACAAGCACAGGACCAGCAAACTCCTGCAGTTTCAGGGCAGAACCCTGCAAACTGACCCTGGGCTCCACCCCTGGAGTCTGACCCTCTGTCCCACCCCTTCTTCCACCTGCAGGGACATCCTTCCGCCCACCTGCCCGCCCAGCTCCATCTGTGCTTCAGAGCTGAGGGCTCCCTGCTCCGTGGATGACGTGTGCCTGCCTCCTGCTGCGCTTGGAGTCTGCGCACAGCTCTCCCCACAAGGCTCGCTCCTGGCTTCCAGCACAACACCCTTCCTTCTGGGAAGAGTGGGAACTAAAGCAGAGCCGTGCTGCCAACTCCGCACCCCCCAGAACGCATACTGACGCTGGCAAACACTGTGGCCCTGCTTGAGTGGCTGCGGGGTCGTGATCTGATAGGAATGGCGGCAGTCAGAGCCGGCAGCCAACTGGGCTCAGCATTCACGGCACACACAGTGCCCACCTGTCTGTTAACCATGTCTCACGCAGGCTCCTCCACACCTGGGAAGGCTGCCCGCCCGCTCAGTGGACGCACCTCTGTCCTCCTGGACATCTGCGACACGGGTTCCCGCACCGCAGGGAGGCAGTGAGGCAGACAGGGAGCCCCTGCCGCTGCCCTTCCTGGGCCTGCTCACAGGCCCTCGCTCAGTTCCAGACACTGACGTCCAGGCGTGCCTGGGGCTGAGAGCCGCCTGGGCCCTGTGGCCTTACCTTCTTCCCCTCGGTGTCCCCACAGTAAAACTGCTCAGCTTTGGTCTTGCCCATCACCACGGGGTCAGCGGCCTCGAGGTGCGAAGGGTTTGCCACCAGCGACAGGGTGATGTTCCTGTCGGTCACACGGTTGATGCGCCGGTGGTACATGCCCAGATGATACTTCACGTCCCCAGAGCCCTGAGGACAGACAGGGAGGCTTGGTCCTGGGCAGGACAGCCCTGCTGGGACTCTGACCGGGTGGCCGCCCCTGTACCCTCGCAGAGGTCAGCTGCTGGCCACCTGCTCTGGGATTGGAGAAAGGGTCCCACCCCCAGCAAGTCTCTCCTGATGGAGCCGGGGCTGCTGTGCAGGCTGCAGCCGTGCCGAGCTCCTACCGGAAGCCAGGCTCACCTCGTCAGCAGCCTCCAGCTTTGAATCGAACTGACAGAAGATCTGCTCCAGCTCCTTCCTGATGACATTCGCCAGCACGTTCAACCGCCCCCTGGGGTACACGAGGGTCAGCAGGGCCTAAGCAGTGCCCCAAGTACCTCCTCTTCCCCCAAGTGAAGGGCAGCACCTCAGTTTGCAGCCCGAGAGGCACTGAGACCAGAGCTGGGGGGGGGACGCCTGGTCCCCGGGGCCACAGGGAGGTGGGAGGAAGGAGGAGACATCTCAGCTGCTGTCACCAGGCAGCCCTCCCTCAGGCCAGCCCGGCTCTGCTGTGACTCCGACACGGGCGCAAGGCCGACACACTCGCCTGGAACCACTGGTGGCCTTGGGTGTGACGGGGAGGGCACAGTGAGGGCCACTGGGGGCAGGGGTGCCAAGGGGGCGGGGGCGGCCGGGCAGGCACCTGTGCGGCATCCCCATGATCACATAGTCCACGCCGTTCTCGCTCGACTTGTCGATGATGGTCTTGAGGGCAGGGATCAACACCTCGCAGCCTTCCAGACCGAAGCGCTTCTCGGACGACCACTTACGCTGCAGGAACTCCTCGAACCTGGACGGAAGCCGGTGGCCCTGAAGCGCGGTCACAGGGCCGACCCGCTCCTGAGGGGCCGGGCCCCCCCTTGCCACAGGCCACCCGGAGTGCAGCCCCACCTGGTGGACCGCACGAGCCGGGCCAGCAGGGTGCGCTTCTCCTCGTTGGTGAATTGCATGACCCCGGGCGTCTCGAACTTCTTGCGGATCCACTGGCACTGCTCCAGGTCGTTGATGAACATGAACTCCACACCGATGTGCTGGCAGTAGGCCATCTGTGCCACACACAGGGGGTGTCCACCAGCTGGTCAATGCCTGCTTGGCCACAGCTGGGAGGGACAGGGCCTCCCCTTCGAAGGCCTCAGAGGCACTGTGTGCGTGCGTGCATGCATGTGGAGGGTGCCCTGCAGGCTCAGTGCCCACTGAGGCCAGAGGGGAGGAGGGAGGAGGAAAGAGGGAAGTGGGGGGGGATTGAACACACAGCTTGGGCTCGTGTTCTTGGGCCAAGACTGTTCACACCTGAAACAAACTCCCACTGGGACTAGAACCCACAGAAATGTTTCTCCTTCTTATGGTTCATTATAAAAAGAAAAACCAGCCCTGGCTGGTGTGGCTCAGTGGATTGAGCACCAGACTGTGAACCAGAGGGTCTCTGGTTCGATTCCCAGTCAGGGAACATGCTTGGGTTTCGGGCCAGGCCCCCAGTAGGGGGCGCGCGAGAGGCAACCACACACTAATGGTTCTCTCCCTCTCTTTCCCCCTCCCTTCCCCTCTAAAAAAATAAATGAATAAAATCTAAAAAAAAAAAGAAAATCCATAAATTTTTACTTATTTAAAAAAAGCAGAAAAAAGTTCCTTTTCTCTTAGAGAAAAAAAAAAAAAAAAAAGGACCAAGGAAACCCCATCTGTTGGGAGGCTTCCCACCAACACAGCTTTTGGGCAAGCACGCGCCTCCTCACCTCCAGCCGCCGGATGATCTCACGCAGCGGAAGCGCCGACTCCTGCCCCCCGATGAACGTGGTGGTCGGCAGGTGGAAGACCTTGTCCAGGTCGGACTCATCCAGGCCATAGAACCCTGTGGGGTGAGGAGAGACGGGCACAGCCACACAGGGAGCACAGTTCATGAAATGGGGGAGGGACTCCCCAGGGGAGAGAAAAAAGAAAAACCATAAAAAGTTCTGATTTGTATGAATACTATTTTACTGGTAGAAACACAGATTAGCAACAAACAAAAGCTGAGAATTTTACAGGGTGTTACAGGTAAATGAGAATAAAGTTCACATGTGCACGTATTAGTCCAGCACACCAATTATTTGTAATTCAGAGGAAAAAGCATTTCAAGGCCCCACAGACACCAGACAATATTGGTCTGTAAAGGCACGAATTCGGTCAGTCAGAAAGCAGAGGAGAAGCAGATCGGGGGTGGAGGGGGCTGAGGCAGAAAATGAGAAAGTGGAGAACAGGCCGTTGAGTCTCCTGTGGCAGCAACACTCGTGTGTGGCGAGTGACGGGGCGGGAGACAGAGCAGCTGACGGCCTCCCTGCAGAGGGCAGCAGCAGCACAGTGAGAGCCACACAGCCGTCCCTTCACCTGGGGCCCCGGCTGCACGCTCTGGACCCGCTGTCCTGGCCCAGCCCTCACCCTTCACCTACTGAGGACTCATGGCCAACAGCCTCGGTCAGACCAAGCACCCCCCACTGACGGCCATGGCCACCTGAGCACCCACGCCGCGCCAGCACCTCAAGCTGACGGGATGTGAGACAAGGGCTCCTTCCCGGAGGCCATGTGCTGGTCTCCAAGGGCAGAGACTTGGAGGGGAACCGTTAGGAACACTGTGGAGTGGGCTCCCACTCCGATAGAGGCTGGTCCTGCTCCTGAGTTCTTGGGTGTTTTAAGAAATCAAATCCCCAGGGTTGGTCTCTGGGCAGGTGGAGAACACTCTCCTCCCTGTGACCCATTAGGTGCAGCTAGACCCCAGATGTCACACGCAGACAACTCTGAAAGGTGGGAAGGAAGGTGGACAAGCCTGCGCCCTAGGTTTCCTCCTGGGCCCCACGTCCCTGACTTGGAGCCAAGAACCTGGAGCCTGGAACTCCTTCAGATACAGACAAGCCCCAACCAAAGCTGCTCCTGCAAAGGCCCAAGAGAGGGCAGCCGAGCTGCACAGACAGAAGCTGCTTGATCCACAAAGGGCTGCCATGTACTCTGACCTGCAACCCCTGAGGTTTCATCCCCTCTGGGGGGGTCAGGAGCCTACCCACGCCCTGACCCAGGATGCCTATCCCCACCTGGGAGTAACGGGGCACCCGCCCCCCAGGGTGGCGCTCCGAGGAGACTGCTGAAACAGAGGGTGAGGAAAATCCCAAGTCCCCTCCTTCCCCAAATGTTCTGGTTTCAAACAGCAATCACTCAAACAAGAACAGGAACCTCTGAAACTGAACAAGTCAATCCACAGGGACACAGATGGTAGAAGTGTCTGACTTGAAGCTCAAGGAGCCACCGTGACATGGTTTCAGCAGCAACTAGAACGTGACAGACACCGAAGGAAAAAGATTAAGACTCAGCAAAACAAACAACAAACAACAACTGGAGATACAAAGAAAGACCAAACAGGAAATTTTGAAACTCTGAACTATAACAACCCAAGTTTGAGGTCAGTGGGTGGGCTCAGTGGCAGAACTGCGGGCAAGGGATCGGCGACCTTGAAGACAGGACAAGAGAAAGAGGAATTAACTCAAGGACAGGGAGAGAGACAGTGGGTGGGGGGAGGAGGAGAGGCTGTGGGGACGCAGACCCTGACGGGAGAGTGCACGTCCCGTCGGAGGCCCCACAAGAGCAGAGAGAGGACGGCCTAGAAACTAATGGCCGAAAATCTCCTAAATGTGGAAAAAGATGCGAACCGCAGATTTAAGAAGCTGAGCAAACTCATGGGATAAACCCCCAAAAACCCAAGCCAGCACACATCCTAACTAAACCTCTGAAAATTAATGTAAAACTCTTGAAAGCAGCCACAGTAAAACGACAACTGGAGGGGCAGAGGACTTCCCCTCGGAAGTGTCCGAGCCAGATGGCGGCACCGCGCTGAGAGCTGGAAGAAAGGGGCCATCTCCCCAGGACCCCGTCTGCCGACGACGTCCTCTAGGGAAGCGGAGACGTACTCGCGTGAAGGGCAAAGAGAGCCTGTTCCCCGAACGGGCGGCCTCAGGGTGTTCCCCGAGCAGGAGGGAAATGACGTCAGAAGGAACCTTAGACACCAGGAAGGAGAGAAGAACAGGGTAGATCGACAGGCTCTCCTGCTCCTCTTGGGGCTTCTGAATCACGTTTGGTGGCTGGAGCGGTTTTGTAGTACTGGCCGATGGGGTTCCAGATGCCACGCAGAGGAAACAGTTAAGGAGCTCCGCTGTCACTGGAGCCCTGGAAGATGATTCTGCCAGGAGACCAGGGCGCACACGTGCGGAACGCCACACGGAGCCTGCCACTGCAGAGACTGAAGAGCTGGGGACGTGACGAAAAGTATACACGTAAAGGAAAAGAATGTAAGAACACAGGCTTGAAGACCCGCGGGATGTCAGGACAAAGGAAGCAGAGGAATGAGAAAGAGGGCGTGCGGAGAATAAAGAATCAAGCAGCAGACTGAAGCCGCAACGCAGCAATCATCGCGTTGCATGTAAATGCCCTCAACACGCCGACGAGAAGACAGAGAGTGGCAGAGTGGACCGAACGGGACCCGACGGCACGCTCGTCTACAAAGATCTCCTTGCGCTGCCGCCGCAGGCAGAACCAAACACGAGCAGCAGCGGCTACGTTACTGTCAGACAGCGTAAACGTCCGAGCAGAGAGAGTTACCAGAGTCGGGGAGGGACACCACACAATGAAAAAGGGACGGCCCACCAAGAAGACACACAGCCCTGTCACACGTGCACCAAGCGACGGGGCTGCAAACACACGGCTCAGAAGCTGCTGAGACTGAAAGCAGAGGCAGAGAAGGCACGGTTACCGTTGGACACTTAGCATGTTCTTTCAGTGACCGATGGAAAACTAGACAGGGTATCGACAAGGACAACCAGTGGCCCACAGTGGACGTTTACAGGACACTTCACTCCATGACGGCAGGACTCGCATTCTCTTCAAGGGTCCATGCCAAGATGGGCGGCGCACCGGGCCGTACAACCCACACTCAACACTTGCAGCAGAATGGAGACAGAGCAGAGTGCGTCCTCTGGCCACAGTGGAACCAAACTAGAAAGCAGCAATGGAACGATAAGAGAAACCTCTCCAGATTCTTGGAAACCAAACAATCCCTTTCTAAACAATCCCTGGGCCAAAGAGGAAGTCTCGAGGGACACTGTAACATGGTGGGACTGAGTGAAAACCAAAGCACAGAAGGACAGCGCATCCACGTCTGGGGGGCGGCGAAGCCGTTCTGGGAGGGACGTGCGCAGAAGGAGACAGAGAAGTGTCTGCTCGGTATCTAGGCTCCCACCATAAGGACCTAGAAAAGGGAGGGAAAAAGAAAACAACTGCAAAGAAATCAGAAGTAAGGAAATAATAAAGATGAGAGCAGAAACCAATCAAACGGAAGACAGGAAGACAGGAGAGAAAAAGCAATGGACTGGGAGCTGCTGCCTGGACAGACCGGCGGCACTGACAAGCCTCCCGCGAGCCGACAAATCAGCCGCTGGGCCGGGCACGACGGTGCACATGGACCGTGGACGGTGTGGCGGGCCGTTCCCAGAACCGCGCAGCTGCCGTCACACACCCAGCAGGACACGGACTCTGAACAGCTCTAGGAATATGAAGGAAATGGAATTCATCAAAGCTCCTAAGAAAGAAATCTCCAAGCTCAGATGGTTTTCGGGGAGAATGTTACCTAATGTTTATACAAGGATTGTACACAATCTCTTCCAGAAAATGCAGGAGGAAAATTCTCATTTTATGAAGCTAGAGTTACTGGGATACCAATAGTACACAAACACAGTCCAAAGAAAATTACAGACCAGAATCCCTCACGAATGTAGATGCAAAAACATAAGGAGGTGCAGCAGCACAGAAAAAGAATCACATACCACAACCACGTGAGGTTTACACCAGCTTGGTTCAACATTTGAAAATCAATCAATGGGATCCACCATTCTGTCAAGTTCAATAAGAAAGATCGCCTAACTACATTAACAGATGCAGAAAAGGCATCCAACAAAATTCAACACCTGTTCACAGTGAAAAACTGCCCAAAACAGGAGTAGTGGGGAGCGCCTCCACCGGGGTGAACGCCACAGCTGAGGCGCACAGGCTGGTGGCAGCCGAGGCCCCCGCCCCGCGCCAGGAACAAGGCAGGACGCCCGGTCTCTCGCGCTCACTCGACGTGCCGGAGGCTCCAGCCAGGGCATGGAGGCGGGAGGGAGCCAAAACCACCCTGTTCTCAGACGACACAAGTGTCTGCATGGAAAACCCTGAGAGATTGGGAAGGACATGCGAGAGTGAGCGAGCTCAGCACGGTCGTAGGCACGACACACACACACACACACACGTCACTCACACGCGAGATGCCAGTGGTGACTGTAGGGGCAGCAGAACCAACGGCAAAAGAAGAAACCCACGGGCGCTAACGAGGCAAGCGCAGACCCCGTGTGCTGGGAGAGGACGCAGAGACAGGACCAACGGAGACACGGGGGCCAGAGCCTGCCAGACGACACGGCAAAGACGTCAACTCTCCCTGAACTGATCCCTGCGCTGAACGGCCAGCAGGGCTTTGCAGGGACAGAAACCAGCTCGTTCTAAGACGTGTGCGGGAGGCCGAGGCCCCAGGATGGGGGGACACAGGGCAGCGGTCACAGCTGCCAACACAGGGTGGCGCTGCTGGGGCAGACGCATGGGTGGGAGAACAGTGCCCGACCAGACAAGCCTGACGCCGGACCGGACCCTGACCCGAGTGCAGAAGCAGTTCAAGGAGGTGAAGACTCGTTCAGACACCTGCAGGTAATCCCCGTTCCGAACAATCAAACAAAGCCCTTCCTCTAAATCCACAATCTTTCGCAGAAATTAACTCAAAATGGACCACAGGTTTAAACGTCCAACACAAAACTATGAGGCTGTGAGACAAACACACAGGAGAGCATCTCTGGGACCGAACGCTAAGGAATGCTGGGACCTGACCCTGGGAGCACGACCCAAAGAGGGAAAACAAACTCCTTGGGTCCCTCAGAACTGAAAGCGCCCGCTTTGCCTATGACCTGTTAGCCCCAGAAGCAAACGACCCAGGGGCCGCGACAGGCGGGTGGTTGAGGCCGCCGGGGGCAGGAACACTGCCCAGTAGTGAAAGGGGAGACGTGCTGGGAAGCAGTGCCAGTGAAGCCCCAGAAACGGAGGCTGGTTCGGAAACGCCAGTTCCCACCATCACACGTGGCGACGGCACTAGTCTAACCTCCTGGGAATGACAGCCATGGAAGCTGAAGACAGGTCGCGCTGCCAGGGGTCACAGCAGGGGCGGCCGGGGCGTCAGGAAGGACTCTGTGGGGACAGACCTGGCAGTACCAGCACCCTGCTGGGACGCACTGTGGCTGACAAGGTGTGACCACGGGGGAGCTGGCTGAGAGGCACACGCTCCGTTATTTCTAGCAACTGCCGTGAATCTACAATTCTCTCAAAATAGTAAGTTTAATCAAAACTGGAGTCTCACAGACATGATGAGCACGATGGAGGAGAGAGCACCGAGGAGCCTGCATGGAAGGAGCACTGGCGGTGGGAGAGTGAGCGGCTGCAGCCGAGGACCCCCAGCCTCCCACTCTGGACCCCGCGGAGGGGCCCCGCCCAGGGCGTTGGGGCTCCTCAGTGCACAAAGACGCGACCAGCACCTCGGCTGCCCTCCAGACGCGGGGAGACCAAACGGGAGGTCTCGTCACAAATGCCCGGAAGGCCGACTGAGAGAACACAGAGTCCAGCTGAGGGCTGGCATGGGGCTGGGGGGTGGGGTGGGGGTGGGGTGCGAGGGGTGCACATGCAGGATGCCACTCGGCCCCGGCCACCGTGGACGGGAGGAGCCCCCTGAGCACGAGGGGGCACAGCGAAGCGAGGGAGCCACGCGGGGGTGGAGATGCCCCAGGACAAGGGATGGATGGAAGAGAAATGGCAGGAGAAGCAGCTCTACCTGCTGGATCACTACTGAGTGGCGGGAAGACAATGAACAAACTTCAGAACCCTAGACAGAGGTGGCAGCTCCCCCCCAGGGCATGCTGGGAGAAGCCCTTCTGTCGGGGCAGGCAGTCCTCCCCGTGGGGAAGAAGGCTCGCTCCTACCTCCCACTGTTAGCACTCGAAGTCGCTCCTGGAAAACGGCCAGGTCTGAGAGCAGGGGAGCAAGGGGCAGGGGGCACGGGAGGAAAAAGACAGGTGAGAGTTAGTTCAGACCCCCCCCCACCCCGCGCCATGGCAGTGAGGGGGCACAGACCACAGACACAGACACGGGAGTGGGGGGGGGAAGGACAGGGTGGGTGACAGGGTCGGGTCGGGGCTACTGTGGTCACCAGCTGGCCTGAGGTGCAGGAAAGCCATGGGGGCAGCGTCTGAGACCCCCGTCCCCTCCCACAGAAGTGGCCAACGTGAGGCTCCTGGGGAGGAGCGTGCCCAATCTGGACACTTCGGGAAAAGGAAAGAAAAAGATGAAGGGCTCTCCTCAGGCCTGCAGCCTCAGGCAGGAAACTAGACTGGAACCCTCAAGATTCTAGCGGCTTCCAGGTGGGTCCGTGAAGCCCCTCAAAGCAGAACTGGAACCGAGGTGAGGTGCTCAGCCTGCGGACACAACTCACAGCTCCGTGCTTGGGGGTCACCTCGTCTGCCACGCAGGCACTCTCTGGGCCGTGCCGAAAACCTCTGAATCCCTTCTTCTCCTGACCCGGTCACCCAGGAGCGTGGGCCTGGGGAACGGGGAGGCTTCTGGTAACCGTGTGGTCACCGTGCCTGTGGCCACTCCTGCCCTGGGGGATGTGCACAGAAGGTCAGCAACACTTCCTTGGAAGCTGATGGCAAGAACTGACCTAGGACGCAGAGACTCTGCTCTGGGGGTGGACAACAGCACCCAGCAAAGACCAAGGAGCCAGCGGCTCTGTGACTCTAAGGCAGAACGTGCGGGTCCTGTACCAGCGGACACTCTAAGGTGAGAACGAAGACTCCACTTTTCTCCTTCAGGCCTCAGAATCGAGACCAGCACTGGGCCCAGGGGCACCTGTTCACGTACGCAGCCAATGGGATGGGATGGTCACACCTGCTTGCTCCAGGCACAGGGCAGGCGGGAGCCTTTGTCTTCCCCTGTACAGCAGCCCCCGTCATCTGTGGGCTCAGCTACCTGTGGCCAACCACACGCAAACACATGACATGGAAAACCCCAGACATCAACAGCTCCTAAGTTTCCCACTGCATGCTGTCTTCAGTAGCGTGAGGGGAATCTCCAGACACTGTTCACACCCGTCGGTCACTCAGTGGCGTCTCGGCGACCGAAAAGGGCCCACGTTCACGTAACTCCTCTCATGGCATGCTGTCACAGCCACTTGTCGGCCATTGCCGACGCTCTCTCCCTGCGCTCGAAGGATGAGCTGCACCTGTCACAGGTGTGTGTGCAGGAGAAAACATGGGTGCACAGGGCTCGCCCACCTGGGGGTCACGGGACATGTCCGAACAGATGAGAGGGGGCTGCTGTACTTTTCCAGCTTTTAAAAAATAAAACACGAACAACAGACACAAACCAAAGGAAAGCAAAAGAAGACACTCGGGCTGTCACTAAGGAGTGCACCTGAACTCAGCGGCACTAGTGGCCCCTGCTGCCTGCCACCAGTCCGCCAGCTCCCAGGTGTCCAGGAGGGAAGCAGCCTGTGGGGACGTGCCCGCCAGGCCTGAGGGAGCCCAACCCCAGCTCCCCACCCACTGCAGCCAGGAAAGGCTACAGGCACTGCTCTCAAGTGACAAAAGCTAACTGAACACCAACCACCAACCATTTCTCGCTTCTTCTCCCAGCTGCCAACGGAAGGCCCAGGGGTGAACTTCCACAGGTAAGCGGCTAACTGTTCCCAAGTCTGGCCTCTTCAAACTGCCCTCTGGCTGTTCGGCTCCAGCTTGCCCCAGGCTGATCTCACCCTTGGGACCTGCCTCCAGCTCTGCGCCTCCAGCTTGCCCCAGGCTGATCTCACCCTTGGGACCTGCCTCCAGTCTCCCGTCACTGCAAGTCTCGGTCTCTGTCACTGAGGGCAAGGGGGATGTGGCGTCTGCGCAGACACCATGGGAGATGGCACTTCCACACGGGAGCCGGACACGCGTGTCATTGCACTTGGAAGAAGAGATGGAGGGCAGGGGCTGTCTCCAGGCCCCGGGCCAGGCGGGGCCGCCCAGCGTGGCCGGGGGTCAGCGCCAGCACACAGGGCTGCACAGGGCAGGCCCAGCTCCTGTGCGGCTGCCGCTTTCCTACTAAGGTGGCAGCAGGGTGCGTGTCTGGACCTTCCCATCAGGGACTGCACTGACCTGTCCTTAGGGCACCTGGGGGCTCACGGGAGAGCCCCAACCCTCCTCTGTGGCGGGGGGGACAGGACAGCCTGGCACCTAGAACCTGACCCCCGACCATCACATTCTGAGAAACCGCACCTCTCCCAGCAATCGCCTGCACAACAACAGGGCACGCCGCACGCCGAACGGAGAAACTGGTCTAATGCTAATGAACTTTTCATCAGAGTCGCTGGCAAGCCCACCGGCTCCACAGCATCATCCTGTGTCTACAGTCAGTCCCACAGGTGCAGGGCCCTGACGTCCCTCCCAGGAGACACACAACCACCCAGCCTGTGAACGACCCGTCTGCCCGCCTGACTCAGGCCAGGAGAGTTGCTAGGCCGGCCGGTCCCAGCCTCCTCCACATCGGGCAGGAAGCACCAAGAACTTGGCGGGAAGCATCCACATGGTCCACTTTAAGAAATTCCGAGTGGACAGCTGCCCTGCTCGCAATTCGGACCACTGGCTGCCCTCGCCTGCCATGTGCTTCTCCAACAGCAGAGAATTCTCTGGAGTGTGTGTGTGTGTGGGGTGCGGACGTATGTCACCCCAGCCTCCGTTCCCCAACAGAATGAGAAGCCCCAGGAGGTGTGGCAGTGACTGAGGCCATCAGCCACTCACTCGCCCCAGACCCACGCAGGGACGCCATGTCCTCGGGGCTCGCTGGGGGAGCCCAGGCCTCCCCCCAGCCCTGTGTGGCCTGGGACCTTCACTCAGCTTCTGGCAGTCTCCACCAGAGGGCCAGCAGCCCCTGCCCAGACTGTGCTGATGGCGCCCCAGGCTCTGTTCTGAAACAACCTAACGGGTAAGGAGACAGGCCCCCAGCAGAGCCGGGGCAGACGCCCCAAAGAGCTGTGTGTGCAGGGCCATGGACAGAGAGGTTGTGCAGGACTGGTTTTCCGGACCTGCACACGTCGAGGGTGAGACAATGTAGACGGACTTTCCTGCAGACTCAGACACACACCGAGCTCGCACCATTCCCTAGTTTTGCAGCCACAGAAAGAACTCACTGCGACATGTGTGTCACGTCACTTCAGGTTCTCAGAACGAAAACGCGGTTTCCTTCTACAAAAGGGAGAGGAGGGTGCTGAAGGGCTCCTGGCCAGAGGAAGCAGCACCTCTTCCTCCAACAAGCTCAGGACGCGGCCCTGGTTCATGATGCTCATCCTCACTGTGGGATGCTCTGTTGGGGACACCATTCCCGAGGGGACAGGAGGCAAGGCTGTGATGGCCCAGAGAGCAGAGGCCCTGCCTAAGCCCCGATGAGAGCTGGGAGCAGAGGAGCGTGAGGGCCCCAGGCCTGGCCTCGCTCCCTTCTCAGTCACCCCTGTGCCTGTCGGATGCGGCCCTGCCCTGCCTGACCAGAGTTGGGGGGCAGAGGAGAGCTCTGGGCTCCCCGGGCAGTGCTAATGAGCTGACAGCCACTGAAAAAAGGTCCACTTGGATGCCACGACACTGGCACCCTGGGGGAGGAGACCCCACTTCCTGTGCAACTGTCCTGTTTTGTTGGAAGTCCACACCGGCCCTCTCCTGGGAGGGCTTGGGTGCTGCCAGGCTGTGTGGTAGGGGAGGAGGCTCCATGTCCAGGAGACACCTGTGCACACAGTGGCAGGACTCGGCTCACGCCCCCTCTGCGACCTGAACCTACTCGATCACAGTCAGGAGGCTGCAGTGCAGAGAAAGCCCTGTGTCACCTGGGCCTGCTCCCGAAACAAAGACAGAGCAGGGACAAGCCCACACACCGATGCCAGAGCCGCAGGGCCTGTGCTCGGCCTCACCGACCAGCGCCTGACTTAGGGCAGGGCAGACCCCCTCACGTGGGGGGTGGCAGTAATCATTAGGCGGGGGGTAATCGTCAGTCTCGTTAGCATGCAGTGTTTCTGTGAAACTCGCCGATTCCAGAATTAGTCGCGCCATCATTTGTTGAGCACGGGTTAGCAGCACGGTGACTTAGAGCGGATTACCCGGAGAAGCAACCGCAGGTGTGAGCCCAGCACGGTGGCATCGAGGGGTGCGCCTGAGGATGGCCTGGGCACCTCCCACGTGCCGGCCTGCACCCCGGGGCGCCTTCCAAAGTTTCCTCAGTGTGATCACCGGCAGCTAAGAACCCAGACCCCGGCTGCACACCCCACTCTGGAACTGGCCGTGTCGGGGGCGGGCCCCGCCGTGCGGAGAGCATGGCGTGCCACAGGGCGGCAGCAGGGCTGCGTGCAGCCTTGGCCTGGCCCCGGCAGCCCCGCGCTGAGGTCCAGAACCGAAGCCAGAGGAGCGAGTCTCGGATTATCCACTGACCCACCTGCATGGCTGGGTCGTCCTTTTCCCTGTGTCCCAAACCTTTTCTGCCCCAAATTTTACTTTCCAATTCGAGACTCAGACAATCGAGCTCCTACAAACTGGCTGAAAAGCTGGGATGAAAATAACCTGCCCCAAACACACGGAAGCTGCCTGCCCGATAAATTTCAAGTGATCAGAGCGAAGGAAACTTGAGAGTCTCCCCTCCCGTCTGGGGCGTCTGCGGCCACAGGCGGGGACACGGGTGCTCTGCGGCGCAGCGCAGCGCTGGCCGCTCCAGACCCTCACCAAGTTTGTCTGTGGATGAGATAATGTCAGCGGGCACGGAGGAGTCCAGATCGGCATCCAAAATTCCCAGGGGGTCCAGCTGTGCTACATGGTGCCCTCGTATCTACGAAAGGGCCAGCGGTGGACAGGGAGGGACACACACAAAAGGACAGGAGAAAAAAAAGAGGGAAGGGGCAAAAAAAAGTAAAATTACATTAAAATGAGCATTTACAGATTAATCCTCACCCACGTTTGAAGAAACAGTTACTGGAGCATCATCAAAATTTACACAACTAATTCCGAGAGGATCAAGTTTTGCAATGTGGTGACCCCTGACCTAGAAGCAATAACACAAGCAGTGGTTAAGCAGGTCCCGGGCTGTGGGGTAAAAGTCACACGTGGTCAAACCTTCCCTGACGGCAATGAACCCAAGTAACAAGATTACTCGTAAACGCCCGAGGACAGGTGACGGTCCAAGCGCCGCAGTGCACAAAGGCGCTTTCAGAGAAGGTAGGCAGACTCTCGGTATGAGAGCGCTGGGCGTCTGAAAGGACCCACTTCTTGGGATCCTTGGTTTCCCGAGA
This sequence comes from Micronycteris hirsuta, assembly GCA_004026765.1. Lineage (NCBI taxonomy): Eukaryota > Metazoa > Chordata > Mammalia > Chiroptera > Phyllostomidae > Micronycteris > Micronycteris hirsuta. The sequence continues at coordinate 43,327 of PVJI01003443.1, forward strand.
TAAATGGAAATGGGCTCTGTTGGGGACTGTCACCCCCACGTGACGCTGGCTGAGCTGAGAAGAGGTAAAGGTCCTTGTGGAAGAAGGGATGCTGGCATGGGGCAGGGGCGGGGCGAGGTCAGCCCTGGGGTCTCATCCGTCCCTGCCAGCAGGTCAGGGCACGGACCACACAAAGGACAGCCATGACAGGGGCTTTGGGATCTGACCTGAACTGCCTGAAAATGGGAAAAAGAAAAGCCCCCCAAGCCTGTCCTCGTAGGCATGGGCACGTCACTCCCGCGGACAGCAGCCGTTGCTGAGGCCGAGAGCGGCACTGCAGGGTGCGCCTGCTGCCCACGGTCCCAGCACTGCCTTCGCTTCCCTGGGGACAGAGCCCTCCTTGCCACCTGCCTCTGCACCCATCCTGAGGGCAGAGAAGGCCTGGCTCCCCTGCTGCATTGCAGTGACATGAAAGGCAGCAGGAGAGCCTGGGTCCCAGGGGTTCCCCAAGATCTCTGCTCCCCGGCCAAGTGCCCAGTCTCGGCTCAGAGAAAGGCCCCGCACTCAGTCTCCAGCGGGCTAACCACACACTGGAATGCCCTCCCCTGCCCCTGCAACCATGGGCAGGCTGTTCCCAGACCCTACAGTTCACTTCCACCTACTGCGTTTGGATGCTAGTGGCTGGCACGGGGACAACACTACCCTCCAGGTCACAGCGCTCCCTCCCGCCCAGCACTGTCCCCTGCCCACGAATCTTTCCTGTAAACCCATGGGAACAAATAAAGGGCTCTTTCCAGGGCAGTCAAAAGTGGCAGGGGACAGCGCCCGGTGTCTGTGGGAATAGGGAACACCACCTTACCTGGTAGGCCCTAATGAGAGACTGCACTGCCAGGTGGTCCTCCACCAGCTTGTCCACATTGGGCTGGGCGGCCACCAGAGGCTGCGCTCGGGCCACAGCAGACAGGGCGCCCGGGCTCAGAGGGAGCGGGCTCTGGTAGGCGGTGCCTGGGGGCGCCCCAGCATTGGTGTTTCGGAAAAAAATGTCCCATGACTAAAGAGAGAAGGAACACATGTGTCACTCCACTGCACACCGGGAGTCGAGCCCTGATTTTCAGCCAAAAAAAAAAACACACACAAAAAAAAACTGTTCTTGGCAGGCAGGCTGGCCATGTCCTGTTTGGGTGACGCCCACCCACTCTGGTCAGCTGCTTCTGCCCCCAAAGGGCGGCTCTCTCTGAGCTGGGCCCACTGGTGTCCCCGCTCCAGACACCCCATGCCAATGACACAGACGCCCTTGGCTGCCCTTACATTGCCACCCCAAAGGCCCATGCAGCCCAGCAGCAGGAAGAGGCCTTTCTGCCCATCTGTCCTCCGACCTCCTGTCCCCCGACACTGCCTCCAGGGCCCAGGCCTGGCCTGGGTACTTCCGGACACACAGGGAGCCCTGTGCAGAGGCAGCCCCGGCGTGGACTCCTGGAGGAGCCGTGTTGTCTGTGAGGCGCCTTGTGCTGGGCTTGATGCTCTCATCTGCAGGAGGGAGGGAACAGTTTGTACCCTCCCTGGGTCTGCGACGAAGAGGGACACATGGGGACACAGCACTCTGCACACAGCCTGTGGCAGTGAGGGTGGAGCTGGAGTAACTATCCATTTCAAGACCGCTTGTGCTAATCAAACTAATGCATTTACCTCTTTTCCTACTGTTTTTGGCTATTCATGTTTGAATGATTCAATTTAAAATATAAAAAAAGCCCGGCTGGTGTAGCTCAGTGGGTTGAGCGCGGGCTGGGAACCGGAGGGTCCCAGTTCGATTCCCAGTAGGGGCACATGCCTGGGTTGCGGGCCAGGTCCCCGGTGGGGGCCATGTAAGAGGCAACCATACATTGTTCTTTCTCTCTCCCTTCTCCTCTCTGAAAATAAATAAATAAAATCTTAAAAAATATATATATAAAAAAGATTTTTGTTTATTTTCAGAGAGAGAGGAAGGGAAAGACAAAGAGAGGGAAAGAAACATCAGTGTGCGGATGCCTCTCGTGCGCCACCTGCTGGGGACCTGGCCCACAACCCAGTGTGTGCCTGGACTGAGACTCGAACCAGCGACCCTTTGGTTCGCAGGCCAGCACTCAATCCACTCAGCCACACCAGCCAGGGCTCAATTTGTAATTCGTATACTTACTGAGAACTACAATAGTTTATTCTTCTCATAAAAAGATGTGAATTTAAAAAAATATCTGAGGTTAGAGAAACTAAGACTTAATACAATTCCACTGCCAAAAAGCCCAAACTATCAAAAACCAGAAAGCTCAGAAACATGAAAACACTGTCTTTCTCCTCTGCCACACATTTTCCAGTTTCTCCCGTCAATAAACTCTGATGAGAAGGATGTGGAGCGACCCGTCACTAGACTTGCGTTTGCCGCCAAGAGGCCACGCAGGTGTGGAACGGTGCCTGGCCTCGCAGGCAGGCCCCCCGGCACTGTCCAGGGCACAGACGTCCTGACTCCGTGGTCTCCAGGGGCCACGGCCCGCTGCCGCCAGTCACAACCCGGAAAACCTGCCATGGTGAGCGGTGGCCTGAGCGTCTGCCCCACGCAGGGCAGCTGGCGTCACGCCACACTGTCCCCAGGGGCACCCTGCAGTGTCCACGCCGCTCCCGCATTCAGAGAAACAGACTGCTGGGCGGCTGTGCAACGTGGTGAGCACACTATGAACCAGTTTTTCATCTTCGTGAAAACTGTGAGTTGTATCTTAACAGCAATTTAAAAACGTTTTAACACATCTCACTCTTCAAGGTCTTCCTGTCTTGGCTGTCTGGTTGCTGGTCAGTGTGTGGGCTGACGGCAGGAGGGAGATCTGGGCTTCTCAAGTAGCCCTGGCCACCGTAAAGTGCCGTGAACCAGGCACCCTGACATCGGGTGGCCCTCTGCCCCAGGCGGAACCTGGGGCCCGGGACCCAGGGCCACTCTCTCATCCTCCCTGTGCAGCTGCTCCACTGAGGGAAAAGGTGGCGAGCCCCCAGCGGCAAAAACTGCCTGGCTGCCACTCTGGAAGGCAGAAGCTACTTCAGAGTCCGCTCCCCAGGGCAGGGCTAGGCCTCCGCCTGACCCCCACCGGGTCCGTGACAAGGACACACCAAGCGACACAATGGACACCCCAAACATTTCCGACTTCCTGGCGCTTTGACAGCAGGCCCAAGGGAGCTTCCTGCATCCCGCGAGTGGCTCTGGCCCAGGGAGAGCCCTGGCCTTTGTCCAAGCCTCCCGTAACTGAGAGCCAGCCTATAGGGAGCCCCTCCAACACAGCCGCTACAGGGCAGGAGCTGGCCCAGCCTAGCACGGCAAGAACCAACAGCAAGCTGCCCCTGCCACAGACATCTTAATGGACTCTCTTCTTTACCCAAACGTGCTCCTGTGCCAGTGTCTCCACCCTTGCCTGTGTCCACAGGAAGTCCTGCTCTTGACACCCCGGGGCTGCGGGAAGCTGGAGGGCCAGTCATGACCCATACTTCCTCCAAGCCCTACAGCAGACGGCCTTCTGCCTCACAGAAGACCGAAGGTGCGTCCAGAGCTGCAGTGGCAGTGGCCCAACAGCAAGACCTTGGGCCCAAGGTCTCGGCACAGCAGCCCACTGGCCTGATGGCACCAGCTGCTTGTGGATCCAGAGCCAAAAGGCACAGCAAAAGCCAGAAGTCGTCCTCTCTTTGAAAACACCGGCGTCGAGCAACCGAACAGCACTGGTGACCACGGAGGTGGGAGCAGCTGTCCAGACGCCAAGGCCCCTGGTGCACCGCCCCCGCCCCTGGGCTCTCCAGGGCTTGTGTGAGGGGGCAGGGTGACCCTCACCACTGCACATGGAGTGACGTGAACTCCCAAGGCTGCTGCCTGAGGGCACAGGGTCCCTTCCAACCCAGCCCTGGGAGGGGCGTCACCATCACAGGCACACCCCTCTTGGCACTTCTTGTAACAGGCGGAGCAGCCAGAGGGGCCTGCAGAGCTGGGCCATGGGACAGCACACCCGGAACCTGCTGCCACCACTCCGGACCTCACCCCCACTGCACGTGTGCAGCAGGCCCTGCCTTGCACGTCTGGGCAGCAAGTGTGGGCGCCTGCCCGCCTGGGCCTCCGGTGAGGAGCCCACTCCAACAGCAGCCCCTGCCCGCCATGACCTGGATGGTTCTCACGTTTGGGTCACACACAGCTCTGGACTGCACACCCTTCGCAAAGCCTGTGCACCGCAACCTCAAATAGGTAAAATCTGTGCCCTGGGCTGGGTTGGTGGTGCTGCCCCTTCAAGTGTGACACAGGAACACATGACTGCTCACCGGCCACACCGAGAGCCAAGGCACGCAGGCACTGTGGCCACAGCCCTGACCTCCGCACCTGCCTGTTCCACAACGAACTCAGGGGGGAACCTGTCCCCCTGCTGGGCCACGGATGGCCACACTCAGTCTCTGCTCGTAAGAGGCGAGAGGGCCTGCAGGAGGCAGGACCTGCCCAGGGAGGGCCTGGGAAGGCACCTGCTGCAGAAGGCCAGCTCCTGTGCCCAGCAGGGCCACAGAGTCCAGCGACTGTCTCAGCGCAAAGGGACTTCTCCCCGGACGTGCGCAAAGGTTACTCAAAGGCACCGCTCCACAAATACCCCCTAGGGCTGCCTCTGTGCAGCTGCTCTGAGGTTTGGGGACAGGCAGGTCTGCGATGAGCTTCTCACTCTCGGGAGCAGCAGGACAGACAAGACAATGTGTCGTTTTAGAGCTGGTGCCAGTGCTGAGAAGGAGCATGCTCGGAGGAAAGATGGTCACACGGCCACACGGGGGCCCTGTGGGTGGGCTGGCAGAGACAGGACCGGAAGGTGGGCTGGGACCAGGGCTCAGCAGCTGGGCGGTGGGACAGACCGTGGAGCTCCTTATCTGCGCCCGGCTGGGGGCTGAGAGGGAGGAGCGTGGGGCTGCCCGTGGGCAGGAGGGCAACAGCCTGTTCGCGGGGGTGGGGCCTGCTGCCCCTCCCAGTAGGCGTGAGGCCATCCGCTGGCAGAGCACATGACTTACACCAAAACACGACAGCTTTCATGTGTCAGTCAGGGTACTGTTCTGGTTGAAAGGAAACCAGAGTTCTTGCTTTAATTTTACATAACGAAACCACTTAAGTCCATGAAGCTGTGCTTTCCAAGGCCATTGCTCCTCCCCTGCCCCGCCCCCCCTTCCAGAACCAGGATAGGCTCTCCCTGCAGCCATCAGCGCCCCTCCCTCCGCGATGTCCCACGGAAGCTAGCCCAACCACCCCACCGAGTGAAGTCCACAGGGGGCAGACACATGTGGAGTCAGGTGTGGCAGTGCCAGCTATGTGAACCTTGAACGCCCAGAGTCCAGAGGCTCCCCACCCGCAGATAGGCGCTAACCACGGCAGGCGTGGGGCTGCTCACCAGGAAACGTGGGCATGGGCAGCTCAGTGAGGCTGGTGGACTTTGCCTACTTACTGTCAGCAGACTGCCAGCGTCCCAGTGCCAGGTTCCTGGCTGTGAGTGCACACCAGAGACTGACCGATCAAGGGCTTCGGTGTGGGAGGGGAGGCCCCTGGCATCCCTCAGTTGTTTCAAAGGCCCCACTGTGTGCTGAACACGTCAGCCAGCACAAGTAAGTGACCTGACAGAGCCACACGGACAACAGCACCACCACAGTGAGCCGGCTGGCCAGTCTGGGAGCCCCTGTGCTCTCCTGCAGGCCGGGCTCTCTGTGCCGGGTTTCTCCCTATGGAAGTAGGAGCACAGGCTACCCAGGAGGACACCTCACACCTGCACAGCTCCGTACTTTAAAAAGCACCTGCGGGGCCCTGGCTGGGTGGCTCAGCTGGTTGGAGCATCATCCCATGTACCAAAAGGTTGCGGGTTCGATCCCAGTGCTGTTCGGTTGCTTGACTTTAGGGTATGTATGGAAGGCAATCAATTGATGTTTCTCTTTCACATCAATTTCTCTCCCTAAAAACAAAAAAAGGCACCTGTGGGGACAAAGTTTAACTGACCCTGGGTTACTAATGTTTATTCCAGCTGCCACTCAATTCTAGGGCTCTGGGACTCTGGGTTCTGGGCCAGAGCCCTTTCCTCTCGTCCAATGCCATTCCTGTGGCTGCCCTGCTGTCTCCACCTTAGCTACGAACCTGCCCCACCTGCCCACAGACACACCCTGATCACCTGACGGCCACCCTGGAATGGACCAGACACCAGGTTCAAAGGCCATCGTGCACAGTAAACTAATGGCTGCCGGTCCACTGCAGGTCCCGGCCCCCCGCACTCTCACAGACAACCACGTTAACTTCTGACATTGACGATACTTTTTAATGATTACAAATGTGAAATTCAGGGCAACACATCACCAAGGAAATCAGATGCACGGCCATGTGTGGAGAGCAGGTGCAATAAAATGGCATTGGTCCAGTCAAGACGGCATAAAGTATAGAAAACAAGATGGAGTCACTCACACCAACCGAGGTAGCTTGCCGGTCAGTCATGATACTTGGTTCATGAGGGAAACCACCTAAGTCAAGTTAGACACATTTGGCAAGGATACACACCCAAGATATCTGCATATGTGTTCAGAACAGCCGTGTCTGCAGAGTAGGACCACCCACAGGCTCCCCACTTGGCATCAGGGGTGCCAAGACATTTATCAAAAGGACACAGAAGGGCGGAGTCCACCACTTTGAAGGTGTAACTGAGACTCCAGACCACTGCTGAGACAGCCGAGCTCCACACCCCAGAGGGCTGCTCCATGCCATGCTGGTCTCCCTTAGCACTGGCCTCCAGAAGCTCTGCCCTGCTGGGCTGAGGATTTCACCTGCCCTGCTGCCCACCTGGCCCCAGAGACCCTTCCCTGCAAGATGCTGATGACTCCCCTGCCCACTGTGCTGTCTCCCAGACCTGCAGACCGAGAGAGAGACTCTGGGACTCGGGTTCCTTACCTGCTGTTGATTGCTCTGTGTGTGTTACATTTCTCTTGATTGTCAGAGTGTGAGTAGGATATTAATGTTTGCTGATGTTCTACTTTGAGTGAACCTGCATTTGATAAAAGCTAAGTGATCAGCAAGTTACTGTGTGTGACTCTTGTCTGTTCCTTGGTGCCAGGCTGCTCTGCAGGCAGCGAGCCGAGAGGTTGCCAGGCTGACTTACAGGAAAGACCGTATCACGGAGCTATGCTTGTGACACCATCTTGAAACAAGGGTTTGGCCAGTTCAGTAGAACAAATGGACAGGCAGTGACTCCTCGAGCCAAGGATGGCCAGAAGTGACTTCCTGGCCAAACAGTGCACGTCTTCCCACCACCGTGATAGGGGCTCTTCTGGGTCTGAAAGTGCAGTGCCTCAGCACCAGGTTCCTGTGCCTGAGGACTGGTTCACGCCCCTGCTGTGCAGAAAAGTCTGCGCTGGGAGGCCTCCGAACCCTCTGATGCTCCCCCTCCGTGTGGACAGCTTGGGCCCACGTCCTTCCTGCGAATGCAGCGGCTGCCCTGTCTGCACAGGATGCCTCGGTGCAGGAGGCTGGTGGACAACTGTCCTCCCCGCCACAGAACCTACACAAAAGATTCATTCTTTAAGGCTTGGCACCTCTAAGGACAGCACGCAAGACGCAGAGTGCTGACCTTCCGACCCCCTCCGCCACAGGGCCTTGCTCAAACTGCCCCTACTGAGGACAGGTAGGGCCGCACTCTGAGCACCGCCCACCACATCTGGGGGCACTGGGGTCAGGCCTGCCTGACTCATCACCGAAGCAGCAGTTACTGCTGGGGGCTCTGCTTGGGTGTTCCTTGGTCGTGGAGACCCAGTGGATTTATGCTCGCTCAGAGCAATGCCATTGATTTTAAACCACAGGTAGCCTGGGGACGGAACATCTCCAAACAGCTTCACTATCTCCCCTCCACAGCATGCAAAGTGGCCACGAACTCCAAGGTCAGCAAGGAAAAGCTGCCTCAGCTCTGCCCCTGGGACCTGCTGAGGGTGCAAGGCACGCCCCGGTCTCTGCCCGAGACTAAAGGTGGCAGCCCCATCGGACTGTCAGAGAAAGGACGAGGCGGGCTGCCCCGTGGCCGCACAAGCTCCACGCCCCACCCAAACCCCTCAGCACAGGTGAGCCTCACACCCGTGCAGGTGTTGGTCTAAAGCCAGGCATAACTTAAGACCTGGGAGATGACAGTCTGGTTCCGAAACCTCGGGCCAGGTTTATTTCAGAGAAAAGCTTGCAGCAGTTGTCCTCAGACACCTTGAGCCTCCAACAGCTGAGGCAGGGCTGCCTTCCCCTTCCCGGCACTTCCTCCTGGGCTGCATCCACCTCTTCCTGCCCAGAGAAAGGCTCCAGAGTGCCTCCTGCGAAACCAGCTCTACCGGGCTTGGCTGGCCGTGGAAACAGGAAGGACCTGGCTATATGCCTTCCTTGGCTGAGCCGTGAGTTCAGAGGAAGAGGTGGCATTTCTGGTAAAACAGGGCTAGTGGCTCCCACAGACATACCAATGTACCCAAACCTTTAGGTTTTGTCTTTTGATGATGAGACCCCAAGATTCAAAAGGAAGGAAAAGGCCAATCAATAGTGATGACGTCTGCCTGCACCAAACACACCTTGGCCGCCCTGCACACCTTCCCCACGCCTGTTCTGCAGTCGCCCACCCTGCTACCAGGCCCACCCTCCAGCTCCTGCACTGGGCCAGTGCCTGACCCGAAAACCAAAAAACGGTCATTAACACCACAAATTTCCACTAGCCAAATGCTGTGAAGAAATTCCGCCACAAGGTGTGCCTGGTATCAAGGAGACTGTGAGGAGAGAGGCACTCAGCAGGACGTGTCCCACGGGAGACACAGGGAATCAGACGGAAGCCTTCATGGGACTGGCTTCTGAACGCAGGAGAAGACCAGGAGCACAGCGGTCCAAGACGCGAAGTCCCGCCCGGTGGTTTCAAGGTTCTTAGGGTGCTGGGACGCAGGGGCACCCGGAGGTCGTTCTCCCGCTGGCTTCCTTTCTCCAGTGTCTTCCCCCCCAGCAGCCTTGCCTCCCGAGATTCCAGAAGTGGTGCGGCCATGTCTTCAGTTCTGCCATCTGTTCCAGAGTGCAAGGCGCAGAGGGCGAGCGGGAAGCCCTCCAGAGAAGGCGGCTCCTGGTGGACGCGGGCGGCTGGACTCCCAGCCGCCTGCCCGGCAGCCCAAGGGCTCCTCAGGACACTTACCTGGATGGCCAGCCGACACTGGCCACTGCTCCAAACACACAAAGACCCGCTCCTGCGAGCCTTACCTTGTGAACGCTTTTGGGGTCCTCCAGCCAGGCGTAGTACATCTCCTCCACATAGTTAGAGCTAGTCCCGCTTAGGAAGGGCTCGGCAGCCACGGGGGCAGTGTAGCTCCGGATCTGCCCAAACGTCCTAGAGGCTGCTGGTCTGTTTTGGGAAAATGTCTTAACAGTCTGGGAGGCCGTCAACGGCCTCAATTTAGTAGCACAAGTCCTTAAGTGAAACATTGTTGTCCCGAAGCTTTTCACAACTGCCTGCACAAAAAAAGAAAAGTCAGAAAGAGTATTTTAGCAGATAAAGCTACTGGGGCAAAAATAGTCGCCGGCTCTGACTGGTGGCAAGTGTCCTGCTCTGGTTCAGAGAGCACGATCGAGCATGGGCACCAGCCCCCAGCAGCCTCGGCTGTGGGGCCTGAGCCCCCCAGCTGCAGGGGCAGGTCTTCACTTACAAGCTTAAGTCTAATTTCAGGGATACAAACTATCACATGATGTAAACATGTAACATCTCTAAGTGCATATATTGTATAAAATAATGAACAACTGTTGAAAAGGCAACAAGGATTTATTGATTACAGATTAGATTTGGATTAATTGCAAAATGAGGAAGATATTTTTTACTCTATTCAGAAATTATGGAGCGCCTGCTGGATTCATCATGATATTCTGGAGAATACAGAGAAATTGGGAAAAATAGTTCTCAATTTATATTTGAGCAGAAGAGAAAAATATTTAAAAACCATCACAGAGAAGGCGCTGAGTGCCTGGGAGGCCCAGGAAATGCCGGCTCCCCAGGGGGCTAGCTCTGACTAGGCAGGAGGCCGTGGCCTGCAGGCGCCCCACAGGGAAGAGGCAGGAGGAGGGAAGCAGAGTGGAACAGCGGGAGGAACGCAGGGGCACAGGAACTCCCGGTGCGGGGCAGGAACTGGGGCCACAGAGGCTCGGAAGGAAGCACTCACACAAACGTCCACCATCGGTGCGCCCTGGTAGCGGCCTGACGTGTCAAGGACTCTTCAGGAAGCCCGCAAACTCCCCTTTGTTTTCCAGCTCAGCTTTCTGAGTTTCAATTTAGGCTTTCCCTAAGGTTACAAGGCCACCAAGAGCAGAGCCAGGCACCAAGCCCGGCTTCCTGACTGCAAAGTCCCTGTCCGGCCTGGCCCTTTTCTGATACTATGAACAAACTGGGCTTCAGGGAAGGAAATGGATAGATACTTTGTTTGCTTCCGATCCAAATGGACCTTGCACTTGATGGTCATTAAATACTACTAACTCTAACTTACAACTCTATCAGAAGTACCTACTTTAGCTCTGGCTGGTGTGGCTCAGTGGATTGAGTGCTGGCCTGCAAAGCAAGGGGTCGCTGGTTTGATTCCCAGTCAGGGCACATGCCAGGGTTGTGGGCCAGGTCCCTGGTCGGGGGTGCATGAGAAGCAACCACACATTGATGTTTCTCTCCCTCCCTTCCTTCCCCTCTAAATACAAATAAATAAAATCTTTTTTATAAGGTAGCCATTTTATAAAAGCTGACCACCCACCAGAGCATGAAAGAGTTTAGATGGTTCCCAGAGAGGATCCTGACCACTTCCAAAACCCCAGCACGCCTCCGGGCAGATACGGCCTCACAACGGGACAAGGGCATTTCTGATCAGCAGAAGGGGCCCCCAGGGAGACAAGGGCACCTGGGGCAAGGGTTGGGGCCACAGCCCCTTGCCTGGGGACTGACTGAGTCTGTACAGATGGCGTTGGTGAGGTGCTCAGAAATCTGCCTCCAAGCAACGCCTGGCTGGAAAGTTGGAATCACACTCCATCTCTGCACCTACCTGAAGGAAACCCAAGCTCTGAGACGTGCTGAGAATTACCCAGAAACAAATGTTCAGAAATCATCCTTTACACTGTTTATAAGGACCCTCTCTCTTGGCCCAGGTAAGGATACCAACAGAGAGAGCGCCGTGGTCTACTGCTCAGAGAACCAGTCAGCAAACGGGAAGAGCTGGGTGGGCGATTTAACAAACTAAGCCCTGGCTGGTGTGGCTCAATGGGTTGAGCACCAGCCGTGAACTAAAAGGTCGCCGGTTTGATTCCCAGTCAGGGCACACGCCTGGGTTGCAGGTCAGGTTCCCCAGTGTGGGGCGCACAAGAGGCAACCACACATGGATGTTTCTTCCCGCCTTTTCTCCCTCTCTTCCCCTCCCTAAGTAAATAAATAACATCTTTAAAAAGAGTATGTTCAGAAAAGTGTAAGTGAACCTATCAATGCCAAAAAAAAAAGTAGACAAAATGACACTATTTGTAACCCATTAATTTCAGGATGCAAGTACAAACATATACATTTGACAAAAATAAGGTTTAAAAAGTAAAAACCAAAGCAAACTTTGTTTTTAAGGGTTTGGGGTTGTGGCCTTAAAGATAATAGATCTTTATCTGTGCCTGCACCTTCCCCAGTCATGTGGCACACACCCTGGGTCACCTCCCCATACACAGCAAGGGGACAGAAATGGACTCCTGATGCCTATCAGTGTCCTGCTGGCTGGGCAGAGGGCTAATTAAAGAGGCAACGTCAGCAAAAGCAGCCTTGGCACCGCATCTCAGGAAATGAGTCTTGGAGGGTAAAGTGCACACACCATCAGGTGACTGTCACCTCGCCCCATGTGCTTCTTCAAACAGAAGCTGAGGCAGCAAGGGAGTGAGGGTCACTTCTAAACTGCGAGGCATTCTGCCATGACCAGACCGAAAGGACAACTGAGCGGGGGTGGGGGTGGGGCAACAGGCAGAGTGACCCTGACTGGCTGCACGGACTTCACACGCCTCACTTGATCGGCGTTCAGCTTCCTTCACACTCCCCCTGACTGTTTTCCTGTGATTGAGAGGCCACAGTGAGAGCACTCTGCATGCTCTGAAAGTGTTTCTGTGATTACAGAATTAGAACTCACCAAGAAAAGAGGTCAACCAAAGATGTCTCTTAAAAATCTGAATTTCCCACCCTGGCAGGTGTGGCTCAGTGGATTGAATGTTGGCCTGCGAAACCGAAGGGTCACTGGTTCGATTCCCAATCAGGGCACATCCCTGGGTTTTGGGCCAGGTCCCCAGTAGGGGGCATGTGAGAGGCAACCAATCAATGTATCTCTCACACACTGATGTTTCTCTATCTTCCCCTCTCTCTAAAAATAAATAAAATAAAATCTTTAAAATTCTGTGGCACACAAAAGATATATTTAAAGAACTCTTAAGTCCCCATGTAAACCTAAATGTAAGTTAATTTGGAGCGAGTAGCTGGCCAGATCTCGGAGGGACTCCACGTCCACAGTCAGAACCCCGGATGAGCTTCGTCTGCAGGTCCGTGGGCTGGCCCGCCCTCGCCAAGACTGAGCCAGGGATGGGAGGGGCCCTGGCTGCAGTGCTCCCGGGTGCAAGTGGACAGGCTCTTTTCAAAGGTGGTGATCAAAACACAAGTCACTAAATCTTTACGGGAAGCAAGGCCATTTACAAACACTCATTAAAATGTTTAAAAACATAAACGGGACTTCCATTTCCTGCTAAATGCAGCTGAAGACATGAGATGCTACATTTAAAACAAAAGACTCAGAGATGGAGAGGAGACAAACTGGGAAGAAGACACTGCATGGGGCTCTTGCTTTTCTTTTTGCTTCATATATTCCAGTCTAGGTGCTGGGGAAGCTGGCAACCCAGCGATGCCAACTAATGGAGACGAAAATGCGCAACGAGAGCCGGCTTCCTCTTGCCAGAAACCACACAGCAAACAGGGGTCCACCCCAGCCCCACTGGTGAGGTCAGAGGAGACCAGGGACTTCTACTCCCACTAGGTAACAATGAGCCCCCAGCAGTGTCAGTGGAGGGCGGGGAGCCGGAGTTCCACCCCCGCCCCCAGCCGACACTGGGCAGCACCCTCCCTTCCCAGGCAGTGTGAAAACACAAAGACCAAACAGAGAACTTACACCCGCAAAGCAGAATCCAAGGAGGCTAGGTGGGGAGTATGGACTGCACCCCTGCAGGCAGGGACCAGGCAGCACCCCTGCTCCCCATCTGTGTCTGAGGGAGACTGCTCTGCTCAGAGATTTAAATAAGATCCAGTCTCAAAGTGTAACATCCAAATGTCCAGGCTACAATCAAAGATCACTTACCACATCAAGAACAAAGATAATCTCAACTGAAACAAAAAAAGACAATCTATAGACACCAACACCAAATGACACAGATGTCAGAATCATCTGGCAGATTTTAAAAGAGTCAGCATCAAAATGCTTCCACGAGCAACTATACACACACTTGAAACAAAAAAACAAAAAGCCTCGGCAAAAGAATAGAAGATGTAAAGAAGAACTGAATGGAAATTTCGGAATTGAAAAATACAACAACTAATATTAAAAACTTGATGGATGGGTCAAACCGCAGAGTGCAGGAGACAGAAGAAAATCAGTGAACATGGAGCTAGAATAAAATAAACCATCTTACCTGAACGAGACATAAAAAAGACTGGAAAAAAAAAAAAAATGAACGGGGCCCCGGGACATGTGGGACTGTGACAACAGACCGAATGGTGACCTGAATATGTCATCTGAATCCCAGGAGGAGAAGAGAGAGGTGCTGCAGAAGTATTCAGAGAAATAACGGCTGAAAACTTTCCAAATCTGACAAAGGGATTCAACCCACAAATCTAAGAAGCTGGGTAAATCTAAACAGAATGAACCCCACGAAATCCACTCCAAGACACAAGATAAACTTCTGAAAACTACAGACAATTTAACAGCACAGTTATCAGAAACCACGGAGGCCAAGAGGAGGTGATGCAACACCTTCAAGTGCTGAAGGAAGGTAACCGTCCACCCAGAATCGTGTATCCAGCAGAAACGCCCTCAGAAGGGACAGGGGAACTGGAGCTCTCAGATGGAGAAGAACCAAGAGGCTCTGCTGCCAGCAGACCTTCCCTCAGTGACTAGCTAAAGGAAGTTCTCTGAACATAGAGGCGACAGTAAAAGGAATTTTGCAACACCACGAAGAAAGGGCAATGGAAGTAACAGAGATTAAGTAAATATAATTTCCTTCTCCCCTGGAGTCTTCCAAATTGTGTGTGATGCCTGAAGCAAAAATGACAACATACCTGATATAGTTTCATTTATTTATTTAAGATTTTATTTATTTTTAGAGAAAGGGGAAGGGAGGGAGAAAAAGAGGGAGAGAAACATCAATGTGTGGCTGCCTCTCACATGCCCCCTACTAGGGAGCTGGCCTGCAACCCAGGTATGTGCCCTGACTGGGGACTGAACCGGCAACCCCCTGGTTCACAGGCTGGTGCTCAATGCACTGAGCCACACCAGCCAGAGACTGATATGGTTTTAAATGTATGTAGAGAAAGTAGTTAAGACAAGTTTCAATGGAGGAGGGTAAATGGAGGTAGGGCTTCTATGCTTCACTCAGACTGATAAAATGATGATACCAGCGGACTGTGGTAACTGTACACATTTATATAATGTAATACTTAGCCACTAAAAACTGTACAAAGGGATATACTTGAAAACACTACATATCAATAAAGGTGGAATTTCAAAATTCCAATGGAAAACCAGAGTTTTAAAAAAGGGAATACTGCCCGGCTGGTGTAGCTCAGTGGATTGAGAGCGGGCTGGGAACCAGAGGGTGCCGGTTCGATTCCCAGTCGGGCACATGCCTGGGTTGCGGGCCAGGTCCCCCACTGGGGCCACGTGAGAAGCAACCATACATTGCTCTTTCTCCCTCCCTTCTCCTCTCTCTGAAAATAAATAAATAAAATCTTAAAAAAAAAAAAAGGGAATACTTAGCATAAGTCTAAAAAACACGCGCAGAGCTGTCTGCCAACTCCGAAACACCAATGAGAGACATGAAAAACCTAAATGAACAGAGAGACAGCCTGTGTTCTAGACTGGAAGACTGAACAAAGATGTTGAGTGTCCCCAAACTGATCAAAATCCTAGTGAGATTTTTTGTAGATTTATGTAAAGTTATCCTAAAATTTACATGAGACAGTAAAGGAATGAAATTAACAAAAAACAATTTTGAAGAAGAATAAAGTGTGATGAGTCAATCCACTGATTCTGAGACGCAGGACGCACTGCACAACCACGTGTGGTACTGAGGGTGAGGCCGACGGAAAGACAAGGGAGCCGCGCAGGGAACTGGAAGACAGACCCGTGCACAAGCCCAGCTGACTCTGACAGAAGTGCAAAAGCAGTTCAATGGAGGAAGAACAGTCTTTTCAATAAAGGGTGCTGGTTAATATCATAGGCAAAAAAAAAAAGAAAGAAAGAAAGAAGAAACCATTCAATCTAGATCTTACATCTAGATTTTACATTTTAATTCAAAGTGGGTCATAGATTTAAATGTACAACACAAAGCTATGCAACTTTTAGTAAAATACATATGAGAACATCTTGAGGAACCAGAGCCAGGCAAAGAGTTCTTAGGTGTGACACTCAAGAACAATCTGTAATTGACAAAACTGATAAACTGACTTCATCAAAATTAAAAATTTTTGCTCTGCAAAAGATCCTGTTAAGGAAACAAAGAATCAAGCTACAGACTAGGAGAAAATGCCGGCAAATCACATATCCAAGAAAAGGTTAGTATCTAGACCATGCAAATAATTCTCAAAACTCAACATTAAAAAAAAAAACCAACCCCAAACAATCCAATTACAAAATGGGCAAAAGATGTGAACAGGCATTTTATTATACAGATGGCAAGTAAGCACGTGAAAAATATTTAATATCATTAGCCACCAGGGAAATGCAAATTAAAACCACAATGAGACATCACTACACATGTATGAGAACGGCTAAAATAAAAAATAACATCATCAAATGCTGGCAAGGATGCGGACAAACCGGATCACAAATACATTGTTGGTGGTAATGTAAAATGGTACAGCCACTCTGGAAAACACTTTGCCTATTTCTTTAAAAATGAAACATGCACCCTAGCTGGTGTAGCTCAGTGGACTGAGCACAGGCCTGTGAACCAAAGCATCACTGGTTCAATTTCCAGTCAGGTCCCATGCCTGGGTTGCAGGCCATGTCCCCAGTAAGGGGTGTGTGAGAGGCTACCACACATTGATGTTTCTCCCTCTCTTTCTCCCTCCCTTCCCCCTCTCTAAAAATAAATAAATAAAATATAAAAAAAAAAAAAAGGAAAAGAAACATGCAACTACCATATGACACATTGGCTGCACTCCTGGGCATTGGTCCCAGGGAATGAAAACTGATATTCACATAAACACCTGTATACAAACCTGTGTAAGGTTTGCCTAGCCTTATTAACAACAGCCAAAGAATGAAAACCACCCAGGTGTCTCCCAGTGTGTGAACAGTTACACCAGCTGTAGGATATTCACAGCCTGGAGGCCTAAGAAGGAACCAACTACTGATACAAGCAACAACCTGCCTACATGACCCTTCAGAGAACTATGCTGCGTGGCAAAAGCCAATCCCAAAAGGCTACATACTGTATGATTCTCTTTACATAACATTCTTGACATGCCAAAATTACAGAAAAACAGATGAGCAGTTGCCAGGACCTGGGGGCTGGAGGCAGGAGAGAAGAGGATGTGGCTATAAAAAGGCAACAGGAAGGACCCTTGTGGTGATGGAACTGTTCTGCATCTCAACTGTTATCAATGTCTGTATCTGGTGGTGACAGCGTACTATAGTTTTTGCAAAATGTTACCATTGGCAGAAACTGGGTAAAGGGACACTGCGACCTTTCTGTACTATTTGTTATAACTGCATATGGTAGATTTGTATGCACAGTCTCAGAACTGTAGTTCTCAAAATAAGCTGTTAAGGCCAAAAAAAAAAAAAAAGTAGATGAATGTGGACAGTGGTCTCAAAAAGATAATCGGGATACCCTGATCTTTCTCCAGCTCCCCAAGAGTCAGTCCTCAGCTAGAACAGTACTGTGTATTTCCACCTAGGGAAGGTCTGCACGAAAATCTGTGGCTTGTCACGGTGCAGACAACGCTTCCTCCCAAGGCACTCATCCTGGAGCTTCTCGTAGCCCTGTGCTGGAAGGCGGCCTCCTGTAAAGCGCAGGGCCGCAACATGGGCCCGGAGTCCTTCCCTCTTTTCTGGGTGCAGGGCAGAAGGCAGGTTCTTGTCTATTCAGCCACCAGTTTTACGCTAAACGTTGATACACAATTACACTTATGTCAAATAGGGGTGCGAAAGGGAAAAGGTCCATGAACAGGGTCTTCCTCCAGGAAGTGCACTTCATTTCATCAACATTGGCTATCAAACCTCCTGAAGGATGAGGATGTAGGGACGTCTGTTCAAGGTCATCACCCCGTCAGCTCAAGGTGGGCAAGATGAACAAGGTGGACCACTGAGCCCGGAGTCGGGGGGGGGGGTGCTGCGGTGTGATAGGCTCACCAAGGGCGTCGCCCCAGGAGCGAAAGGGAAAGCACGGGCGGGGTACTGAGCACGATAAGCACTGACTGAGGGGAGTACGGAGTGAGGTAGGGCACCACGCACGTGGGCTGCCACAGAGTAACCCGCTCAAGGGCGTCGCCCCAGTAGGGCAGGGACAACTGGGACTGGAGCAGACCCCGCGCCGCGCCCTGGGAGGCGGGGCCCAGGGCCGGCAGCCGGCAGCCCGCAGCCGCTTCAAGGGCGCGCCATCGGTCAGTTCCTCCCGGCGCGCGAAGGACACTGCTGGGCGGCCCCACGTGACGCCTCCTCGACCTTGGGGGTCACCCCGGAGACTGTGTCCGTACCCTCACATCCGCCGCGCGCCCCGCCTCCCGCCCGCCACAGCCAATGGCGCGCCGCTCCGCGCCCCGCGCGACCTCTGCGCGCGCCCGCACCCGCCAATCTCCGCCCGCCAGGCGGCGCCCGCGGCGCCACTGGCTGCCGCGTCCGTCCGTCAGACCCCTGTTCCGCCCACCCTCCCGTCAGCCCCGCTCCATCCAGCTTCACTCCCTGTCACCACAGCGCCGGCAACAAGAAGGGTGCGGCGGCCCCATCCTCCACCGCGACTCCCGTGCCCTGCCTGACAGGCACAGAGCCTCCACACCGAACCCGGCCCGGCGACAGCGCGCGCTTACCGTCTGTGGCTCAGCTCCACCCGAATGAAGCGCCGACACCCCACTCCGGGGAACCAAACTCTCGGCCCCGCCCAGGCGTGTGGCGTCAGTACGTAGCCCCGCCCCTAGAGAGTCCCCGCCGCGTGGGTGGGGCAGTGACGTCACAGAGCCGTGCCGCCGTGGTCTACCGCGCTCCGGTGCCGCGTTGGGGCTAGCGCGGAAGGTCTCGGCGGCGGGGGTGGGGTTGACCTTGGGTGCGTGGGAGCGGTCCGGGCCCGCATCTGGGAAAGGATCTGCCCGAGACCAGGAGTGGGGTGTCTGAGGCCGTGAGGAGAGCTGAGGAGGTCGGACGGAAAGGCGCCTCGGTCAGCGGCGGATCGGGAAGCAGGAGGCCCCGGTGCACCCCGTTTGTGGAGCAGTCGTGGACCCCAGGGTTTCCCAAAGGGACAGCGGGATGGCCCCGCGGCGCCGCGGCCTTCGGCCGGTGCATCGTGTCGTGCGAGTGGTCATGGCTTTTAGACGTTATTTTACTTATTACCAAGAAAGAAAAAACGCTGTTACTAGGACGCCTCGTAGATCTTAAGATGCAGCCCTACTTCAAAATGTGAAAATGTGGGGAAAATATTGTATCAGAATTTGAATACGGTGAATGATGGTCAATCACATAGGAAGTCAGTCCCTTCCAGCAAGGAGAAAGCCTCATTTCATGCTAGTGTGTCTGCAGCTCCACTCTTTTTCTGCTTTCCTTTTTTAATTTACTTTTTTTTTATTTTGAGAGTACGTTTATTAAAGCTGGGGACAGTGAAACAGGGACGGGCCTAGGACAGAAGCAGCAGCAGGGGAGAGACTAGCAGGGCTGCTTTGGCTGTCTGAGAAACAAAAGTCGCAGTGACAGAAGTGAGCCCGCGCAGGGCTGCTATTGGCTCACTGAAAAGTCAGGGGAAAAAAAGAAACTGGGGGCCTTGGAGACAGGTTCAGGGGGTCAGCCGGGGGTGAGCCGCCACGGCCCGTTGGCCTGGTGGGGACCCGGAGGCGCACGCCTGTGAGGGCTGGAGAAGGGGAAGAAAAGCGCTGGAGGGCGGAGCGCCTCTGCCTGTTTGACAGGGAGACGCGCTCGACTGGCTTTTGATGGGCAGTCGTGTGAAGCGAGAACTTAAAACTGCTTTGTCTTCCTGATATGCGAGTTTCTCTTTGATGTTTATGGCAAGTGATACTGGTTTTCCTCTTTACAGTACTGATAGTTTACATTTTTTTTAAATTGATTTTTAGAGAGGGAGAGGAAGGTAGAGAGAAAGAAACGTTGATTTTTTGTCCCACTTAATGAAGCAGTCATTGTTTGTTTCTTGTATGTGTCCTGACTGGGGGCCCAAACTGCAACTTGAGCATATGGGACGAAGCTCTAAGCATGAGCTACCTGGCCAGGGCATGATAGTTTCTTTGTAATAAATGGTTTCAATTAAAGACTATGTTAACTGGGTATTAGTATGGGAAGGTGCCATCCAAACAGCTGATGTTAGGGGAACGCTGTTTCACACTGTCCTGAATTGTTCTGTCCGCATTCAGACAACTTCCCGTGGTAGAGCAGAGGACGCTGGGATGACGGGCAGTTGCGTAGAGGACACAACCGAGTCTGGGCTGGAATTCAGACTCAGGACTGTGTCCCCCACTCCTGGCTGTGATATGGACTTAGAGCAGTTCCTACATTTCTAAAAGGGAAAGGCAAAGTAAGAGGGGTTTTGTTTTTAAGTAAGAGTGCTGTGTAAATACAAGAACAGAGTGGGGCTGCTGTGTGGGATAAGGATCGAGAGACTGGGAGAGCAACTGCAGTGTGTTGTTTCCTTTTTCCATTTAAACAAATTGTGATAAAATATATATGTGAAGAATATTCATTGCCCTGGCTGGTGTGGCTCAGTAGACTGAGGGCTGGCCTGAGGTT
This sequence comes from Micronycteris hirsuta, assembly GCA_004026765.1. NCBI lineage: Eukaryota > Metazoa > Chordata > Mammalia > Chiroptera > Phyllostomidae > Micronycteris > Micronycteris hirsuta. The sequence goes on from PVJI01003443.1 coordinate 63,559, forward strand.
GATTCCCGGTCAGGGCACATGCCTGGGTTGTCGGCCAGGTCCCCATTTGGGGGCTTGTGAGAGACAAACGATCCATGTTTCTCTCCCATTATGAGTGTCTCCCTGTCTTTCTCCCTCCTACTTCTCTAAAAATAAATATTTTTTTAAATTCTCATTGAAGTGTACATTTTGGCATTGATTACATTCACAATGTTGTACAGCCATCTCTGCTATTTCCAAAGCTTTTTCCAGTCCGATAGAAACTCTAACCATTAAGCAGTGACGTCCTTTTCCCCTCCCCTTCCCCTTCTCCCTCTACTTTGTCTCTATAAACTGACAACTCTGGGTACCTCATGTAAGTGAATTCATACAGTATTTGTCCTTTTATGTGTCACTTTATTTAGCACATTTCAAGGTTCATCCATGTTGTAGCATGAGTCAGATTTTTATGGCTGATAAATTGCATTGTATGGACGTGCCCCACCTTGTCTATCCACCAGCTCCTGACATTTAGGTTGTTTCCACCTTTTGCTACTGTGATTAATGCTACAATGACCATTGGCTTTCAAGTATGTGTTGAGTACTCGTTTATAATTCTCTTTATAGGAGTGACTTGGCGAGTTACATGGTAATTGTATGTGTAGCTTTTGAGGAAGTGCTAAACTGTTTCCCACAGTGGTCCCACCGTGTTGCATTCCCACCAGCAATGCATGAAGGTTCCAGTTTCTCCACCTCCTCAATACTTTTCTTTTTAAAGATTTATTATAGCCATTCTAGTAGGTGGGAGGTAATTTCATTTTGGTTTTGATTTGCATTTCCTTGTTTCTAATGTCAAGACTGTTTTCATTTCCTTATTTGCTATTTTTATATCTTTGGAGGAAAGTTTATTCAAGTCTTTTTTTTCCTTTTCCTTTTTTTTATTCCAGTCTTTTTTGAATTGGGTTGTTTGTCATGTATAGTTGGAGGACTTTACATATTCTGGATATTAATTCCTTACAAGAGATATGATTTATAAATAGTTTCTCTCATTCTTTTCACTTTATTTGTAATATTCTTTGATGAGCAAAAATTTTAACCTTGGGTGAAGTCCCTTTTATCCATGTTTGATATCGTTGCTTACATCATATCTCACAATCCATTGCCAAATCAGAGATCATGAAGATTAACTCTTATGTTTTTTCTAGGAGCTTTATGTTTTCACTTTTATCCTTAGGTTGTTTATCCATTTTGAGTTCATTTTTGAGTGTGATGTGCTTTAGGGGTTGGACTTTGTCTTTTTGCACGTGGAACTCCAGGTGTCCCAGCATCATCTGGTGAGAGACGATTGTTTCCCCATTGAATGAACTTGACACCCTTTTTAAAAACCATTGGCCTATATATGTTGGGTTTATTTTTGGACTCTCGATTTGAGGCAGGAGACAGCATAAGAAGAACTCTGAGACTGCAATACTATTACTGGCCAGTGTCTAGCACCCTGATTACCAGGAAACGCCTTTTACCAATTAAGTAGAATAAATAGTAAACCCAAGCAGGGAGGAGGAAGGAGACAGGTCTCACATGCTAACTCAGCAGTCCTGAGCCTGGTTTGATAATATTGCCAGGTGTTCCAACATCACAAGAAACACTATGTTAGCAAGAAAGAAGGGAAGTCCTTGAAATCCTATGTAGCATTTCCATTATCTGGGAAGGAAAGCCTTGAAACCGTGCTTTCATCCCAAGGCCTGGAGTGCGGGAGAGGGCCCACGGTGCCCAAAGAAGAAGCCCATAGAACAACTTTGGTTAATTGCCTACCTCTGGTCACTACCTGTTTTACAAGGGAGTCCTTGAGGCTTACAGATGAGCCTATAAATAACTTTAGAAAGCACCCCAATTTTAATCAACCGCCCCCTGTCACATATTTGTTTTACAACAAGATGAACAAATGGCCCTGGCTGGTGTAGCTCAGTGGATTGAGCGCGGGCTGGGAACCAGAGGGTCCCGGTTCGATTCCCCGTCAGGGCACATGCCTGGGTTGCGGGCCAGGTCCCCATGAGGGCCATGTGAGAGGCAACCATGCATTGCTGTTTCTCTCCCTCTCTGTCTCCCTTTCCCTCTCTCTAAAAATAAATAAAAATAAAAAAAATCCTTAAAAAAAAAAAGATGAACAAATGGAGTCTGGAGCAAGATAAAGATTCAGGCTAACAGACCCCCACACATACCACATGTACCCGTTAATCAAAATGTAACTTTTTCTCCTATCCCACCAACTATATAAGTCCTGAGAACAAAGGACTCTCTCTCTTGCTCTGGGGGCTCAGGGCGCTCTTGGTGCTCTTGGCTCGCAGGCCACTGGGCCTCTGGCCCCTGGCCTCAGGCTGCCCGGGGACTTGCCACCCTGGTCTTGGGCTGCTCTTACTTTTACTTCCCTGCTTTGCCCTGAAACTTTGCCTTTCCCTCCCCACTCTACCCAGTCCTGTTCTCTTCCATGGGAACGGGTCACTAATAAACTGATTACATAACTAATAGATTTGCTGATCTGTAATTCTTTACACGCGTCAGCAAGAAGAACCAGGTCTCTCCCGTCAACAGATTCTCTCCATCGGTCTGTATGCAGTCCTTACGCCAGCCCCACAGTGTTTTGATCACTTTAGCTCTGTCGTAAGTTTTGAAATACAAAAGTGAATTTTTCACCTTTGTTCTTTTTCAAGATTGTTTTGGCTATATGAATCCCCTCACAAAATCATACAAATTTAAGGTTTGGCTTTTCCACTTTGGCAAAAAAGGCTGTAGGAGTCTTAGTCTTCCGGGCTTTTTCATCAAATACAAACACCAAAGATAACTTTCTGTGTACTCTCTACGCACCTTTTTATTTTTCCTTCATTTATTTTTTTAATTCACCTGAAGACATTTTTTTCTTTTAGAGAGGAAGGAGGAGAGAGAAAGAGAAAACATGGACTGGTTGCCTCCCAGATGCACGCTGACCTGGGATCAGAGATCGTGCCAGCCTTTCGGTTATGGGACCACACTCCAACGGAGCCATACCAGCCAGGGTGCACCTTGCTTGACCTTAGCGATCTATCCTGGAAGTCTGGCTGTCAGTTCACAGTGTCCTTAGTTTTTCCAGTTGCATAATTATGTGGAGTGTTTTGCTGTGGCAACTCTTCTAATGGAAGTGTCCCAAGGGGCATCATTCCAGCCACTGAAAACGGAAGCTCTTCAGGCCCAGGCCCTAGAGCCAAATAGGGCTAGTCCGGATGCGGTGGAGGGAAATAGATGCCCCACCCCGACCCCGGGAAGAGCACGTGGCTGGAGGAAGGAGGCGTTGTTGGTGCTAGCTCTGCAGCCTTCCTTCCACACCAAGGCCCAGTGAAGGTCACATGTCTATTTGGGTTTATGCACACACAGTCATCTTTTAAATTAGTCTATTACCCCCACTTTCCCCTCCCCTCTTCAGTTTTTGAAAGGTTGAATCCGGTTGTCCTGTATTCTGGATTTGCTTTATTGTTCCTGTCCTCCGACTTCTTAATTTCCTATAAACTGCAAGGTGAGACAAAATACCTGATTCAGATCAAACATTACTTACAAAAATACATGGTACCCACTGGTGACTTTCATGTTTCACTGATCATTTTTTGCCAGGACAGGATAATTTAAAAATCTAAGCTCAAATCATCCCTCAAAATCCCCTAAGGGATTCTCATTTGCCAAAGGCCTTATGTGGCCTAACAGGCCTACCGGACCCTCCCTTCGTCTGCCTGGCTCAATCCCAGCCCTCAGGTGATAAACGACCCACGCTCACTGCGCCAGCAAACAGGATTCTAGGACTAGGGTGGAAGTTGTGGGAAACAGGCCTTTCAGCGCATGCGTAGTCAGTGCGCGATTGTGTTCCGCCTACTGGGAGCGGGGCGCAGGCGCGCGCCTGGCCCCTGGTGGGCGTCGGCTGTTGTTGGTACTGTGCTACGTCGCTGAGGAGGGGAAAGGTTCCTGCCCATAACCGCCCTTCCCAGACGCTCTGCGCATGCGTACATCCTGCTTGCCCGTGCTCCGTGGCCTGAAAGGGGCGGGGCATGTGTGACGCGTGTTCTGAATCTGGCCCAAGCTGCGTCTCCTCAGAGCAGCGCGCAGGCGTGCGCAGGCCCGCTGGACGGAGGTCGGGCCATGGCAGGGGTCGATTGCCCACGGCGACTTGCGATGGGGCTGCGGGTGTTGCTGCTGCTCGGGCTGTGCGCGGTGGGCGTTCGGGGGCTCTACTTCCACATTGGCGAGACCGAGAAGCGCTGCTTTATCGAGGAAATCCCCGACGAGACCATGGTCATCGGTCAGGCGGGCTGGGGGTGGACTGGGCCCTGACTGTCCCCCAGACGCAGCCGCGGCGCCCCGCTGTGTGCGGGAGCCCGGCTGACGAGGCACGTGATGACGGCTTTGTCGCTCCGCAGGAAACTACCGCACTCAGATGTGGGATAAGCAGAAGGAGGTCTTTCTGCCCTCGACCCCCGGCCTGGGCATGCACGTGGAAGTGAAGGACCCTGAAGGCAAGGTAGGGCCACCGCTGTCCGCCCGCAGGGAGTGTCACGGGCGTCCTGCAGATTGTGGCAGGCCGACCTTCTCTAAAGCCCTATGGGGCGTGCGGAGCTTGGAGAACAGCAGCCGCCCCTGGAGAGGTCCGTGCAGGTGGGGCTTCCATAGACTTCCGTATTGCAGGTGGTGCTGTCCCGGCAGTACGGCTCCGAGGGACGTTTCACTTTCACTTCCCACACCCCTGGTGACCACCAGATCTGCTTGCACTCCAACTCCACCAGGATGGCGCTCTTCGCTGGTGGCAGACTGGTGAGAGAACGTTCTTTGGCTACAGCTTGGAATCTCTCACTTGGTTCCAAAGGTCTGATTTATCACCAACATCATTTGTGACACTTTGTCGCATAGTCACAGTTGGGGAAACATATTGCCTGTCTGTCCCGCAGCCAGGGACAAGACAAGAGTGGGTCCTGTAGTCTGGAAAAGGCCGTTGAAGCCCCCCCCACCCAGACATGGCCATCTCAGTGTTTCTGACCCTGCGGCTTTGGGGCTCCCACCCCATGTCCTTGTAGCGTGTGCACCTAGACATCCAGGTGGGGGAGCATGCCAACAACTACCCTGAGATCGCGGCCAGGGACAAACTGACGGAGCTGCAGCTCCGAGCCCGCCAGCTGCTTGATCAGGTGGAACAGATCCAGAAGGAGCAGGACTACCAAAGGGTAAGGGCATGTGGCCGTCCTGGGACCTGGCAGTTGACCCTTCTACCCACCACACCCACTGGAGTTTCTGCTTGGGGTCTTCCCAGTGAGCTGTTGCGAGAGCGAAATGGAGGGTATCAGTCTAGAGCAGCAGTTTCTTTCTCTCCATCCTTCCTTCCATCCAAAGATTCTATTTAGAGAGAGGGAGAAAAAGAGGGAGAGAGACATTGACCAGTTGCCTTTCGCTCGCCCCCACTGGGAACCTGGCCCCAGACCCAGGCGTGTGCCCTGACTGGGAATGGAACCCTAGCAGGCCGGTACTTGATCCACTGAGCCACACCAGCCAGGGCTGGAGCAGTGATTTTTCAGCCTTCTTCATCTCGTGGCATGTACAAACTAATTACTAAATTCTGATGCACTTCAAAAAATACATTACAGTATATACTTTGCAGCTCTGACAAAAAAAATAGGTATAATTTTGATCATTCACACTAGATGGCTATTGTGTTGGCTCCTGTCGTTTTTTTGACAATTTAAGGGGAAAAAAGTCAGTATTCCTGACCAAAGAGTCGGGTATTGCATGTTTTAAAAATTCTGGCGTGCCCTGACTGATGTGGCTCAGTGGGCTGGGCGTCATCCCACAAATAGAATGGTCGCCAGTTCGATTCCCACTCAGGGCACATGCCTGGGTTGTAGGCCAGGTCCCTAGCTGGGGGCGTGCGAGAGGCAACTGATTGATGTTTCTTTCCCTCTCTTTCTCTTTCCCTTCCCTTCTCCCTAAAACTATATTTAAGAAAATAAAAATTAAAATTCTGGCAGCACAGCGGTTGAAAATTGCATGTTTAGAGGGCTCTTTTTAACTTCGACAGAATAAAGTGAAAGTCTAGGCATCACCTCTCTACCCTGGGATCTTGCTCTTGCATCCCAGTAGAGATGCTGGTGGGAAGGCCGCTGTATATCCCTTCCCTGGGGCACTCTCATGGAGTCGGGCAGTACAGAAGGCGTTCAGTGGGTGGTCCCACGGGAGGGAAGCCCTCCCGATGGCCAGGACCGGGTTTTCCTGTAATCCTGGGTTTGTTGTCCCATGCAGTATCGTGAGGAGCGCTTTCGTCTGACCAGTGAGAGCACCAACCAGAGGGTCCTGTGGTGGTCCATCGCTCAGACCGTCATTCTCATCCTCACAGGCATCTGGCAGATGCGTCACCTCAAGAGCTTCTTTGAGGCCAAGAAGCTGGTGTAGTGGCCTCCCCATATGACCCTTCCCTCTCACCTCAGTTATTTGGTACTTATCCACCTGGTTTGTGAGGGGAAAAAATGAAAAAAGAATATAAACCACATTGGTTCCTTAGCAACAAAGCATCCCAATCAGCCACTTGTTAACATTGGTTCTCAAGGACACAGGACATGGGTCTGAGATTTCAGAAACGTCCTGGGATTTGTGCACAGTCAGAACTGATCTGGAACTACGTCTTGCTTCTTTGGCCTCCAGTGATTCCCTCCCCACCCTGTCACAAAATAAGCAAATGACAAGTCTGTCCTGTGACCTGTCTTCGCCCACTTGCACAGTAGGTGGGGGAAATGCCCAACCAAGGAGGCCTGCCTCCCTGGCCCCGTCAGCCCTGGGTTCACTCAGTGGCTTTGTGAATGTAAATAAGGGGCTGAGGCCCTAGAGGATTGAAATGTTTTTCTATGTATTAGAACTATTTTTTGATAAATTATATATTTTCCTTCCTAGTTGAAGTGTTACTGCCTGTGTGACTAGCTGAAAACACCAGTGCAGCCCGTCTGCATTCTGAGTTCCCACGTTTTTGGTGACTGCTGTGGCAGCTCTCAGCTCAGTGGTCTGTGGGCCGGAAAGCAGACATCCCAGCTGCTGTCCAGGCTTACCCGAGAGCCAAGCAGAGACCCCTCTGGGACACCGGGGGGTTCCATCAGTCAGGGCCTCCGGAAGAGCACGGGCTCGAGAGCGTGCCGGGGCAGGGCGCTCTAGCCCTCCCACTTCCTGTGACCTTTATTTAAGCTGTGGTGACTGTCTTCATGGAACCAGGGTGGGCTCTTCACACAGATTTTTTTCCAGTGAAATAAAACCTGTTGTACTGGCTGTCTTTTGAAATGAAATGAAAGGTTGTGGACAGAGTGGAGGCTGCTGGCCTGGACCGTCTCTGCAGTGGACCACAGTGGTGGGCTCGTGGTGCTCAGGCTTGGCCTGACTGGGCTTGGCGTGTGGGTGCGTGAGTGGTTGCTTAGCTACTGAGAGGGGTCCCGTGAGGGATTAAGTCCCAAGACCCCGAGTTTAACCACGCTCCCTTCATGCTGTCTGCTCTGGAAAACAGTGTCGTTAACTTCATTCCAGAGTCTCGTTTATCTGACCTGCAGAACTAAATTCTTACATGTTTTTCTTCTTATGTCCTGTACTACTCCATGTTTATACCTGTTTTTACTTATAAAAACATATGCAGCTTAGATTTATAGGTGTCATTGAATAGTTTTGAAATTACATGTTCCATGTATCTAGTTCTGGACAGCTGTGTTAGCAGCCCTGTGAGGGAAATGCCGTCATTGACATACCCCAATTTTTTTGGATGTTTATTTTAAAAAGCAGGATCTTTTAAAATACACTATATTTATTTTTAGGGAGGAAGAGGGAGAGAAGCATTGATCAGTTGCCATTCATACCCGCCCCAACTGGGGACCAAACCTGAAACCCAGGCACGTGCCCTGACTGGGACTTGAACCTGTGACATTTCACTTTGCAGGATGATGCCCAACCAACTGAGCTGCACCGGTCAGGGCAGTATATTTCAAATTGTTTCCAGTTTTCTTCGTGTTAACAGTAAATGGAATTGGAACCAGCTGGCTGTGTGGGCCACTGGCCTGAGGCTCTGGGGGAGGGGAACAGGCACGGGTTGGCTCTGTGGCTGGGGCTAGGAGTCCAGCCAGTAAAGCCAGTCTGGCCTGTGGAAGGACTGGAGCTTCCAGGCAAGAGCTGAGGCTGGCTTCCCGTGGTGCACCTGCCAGTGATGCACACGACTGCATCTTGCATCGGTCAGTCTGGCAGTTTGTGGCAGGAAGGGGAGTAGAGTGAGCGCAAACGTGGGACCGCATCGCACTCCCGAGGGGGCAGGTGGGAGTGCTTCTGTGCTGACTGGTCTTCACAGACACTTTACAGCCTAGAAGTTTTTTTCAGTTTGGCTTCATCCTTGGGACAGCAGTGACCCCACCCCCCACAGCATACTACCCTGATTCCCTTCCTGATACTGTTTCCTAGACCACATAATGACCTTACCAAATGGCCTTGACCTCTACCACAAAAAAGGATTAAAAAGGGGTGGGGGAGCCAATCTGATGCCCTGTCATCCTGGCCAGGTCCCAGGCTCTCACTGGGACTGCAGGCCCCATGTCCATCTTTGGCCATGTGACCCGTGGTGCACGAACTGCTCTCTGTTCTCACCCTCACCTTGGGCAGTCTTACTGGGCCCACGTCAGAGCTGACGCAAAGGGCCACCTGGGAAACAACAGATTCCTAAGCAACACCCAGGCACAGGCTGATGAAGCAGGTTCATGGGGTTGCACGATGATGGACCTCCAGTGATGCCTGTGTCCTAATCTCTGGGACCTGTGACTATCACCTAACAAGGCAAAGGGGACTTCAGGCTTCTAACAGCTGATTTTAAAGGGCAGCTCAGCCCTGGCTGGTGTAGCTCAGTGGATTGAGAGTGAGCTGGGAACCAAAGGCACATGCCTGGGTTGTGGGCCAGGTCCCCAGTAGGGGGCGCTCGAGAGGCAACCACACATTGCTGTTTCTCTCCCTCTCTTTCTCCCTCCCTTCCCCTCTCTCTAAAGATAAATAAAAAATCTTTAAAAAATAGAGAAAATAAAGGGCAGTTCATCCTGGATTATCTGGGTGTGCCCAGTGTCCTCACGAGTTTCCTCAGAAGTTGGAGGAGAGAGGCAAGGGAAGGTCAAAGTGAAAAGATGTGAGGACTCAACCACCTTTGCTGGCTTTTAAGATGGATGGAGGAAGGGGGCCACTGGCCAGGCTGGGAAAGGCCAGACAGGAATTGTCCCTTTAGTCTCTCAAAGGGAAGGCAGCCCTGCCAACAGCTTGATTTCAACTCTGTGAGACCTTTTCAGATTTCTGACCTATAGAACCGTAAGTATCGGTAATAAATTGGTACTGTTTTAAGCCACTAAGCTTATGGTAATTCAGCAGTACAGCAAACTAATACAGGTGGAAACCAAGAATCCTCATTTTCTTTCAATCCTCACCCGAGGATGTGTTTATTGATTTTCAGAGAGAGAGAGAGAAGAGGGAGAAACATCGATGTGGCAGAAACACGGATTGGTTGCCTCCCGCACATGCCGAGGGGATCAAACCCACGACCCTTTGATGTAGGAGATCAAACCACCGCCTGGGGCAACAATCCTCATCCTAATTTTAACCAAGCCGTGCAGGTGACTGATGGGCAGCCAGGTTAGGGAACCCCAGGCACACCTACCTTCCTTTTTGTCTCCTGCGAATCGTTCTTCCAACCCTCGTCCTGACACAGTCCAATTGCTGTGGCCTTTCCTTGGGCCGTCTGTAGCCCTGAATCTCAGCCAGCCTCTCGGTGGCCTCTACTACATATTGCCACACCGTCAGTTGCATTCTACTCAGAAAGCTGTTGTCCCCGCTCGTGTTCCTGTGTCCCCACCTCTGCTACAGGCCCTGGAACACCTCTGCGGGAAACTCTTCCTGACCGCAGCAGGTGGCGCAACCAGCGCTCACACCGCCCCGGACAGCAGGGCAGGCAAGGGTGATCCTGATCCCAAAGAGCTACCACGGGCCGCACTCCTGCTCTTAGGGAGCCACGCTCTGTGGGGCTCAAAGACTAGGACGAGGATCATAGACGCGCTAACGAAGGTAAAGCCACAACCTACAACTGTGTACTTCAGAGCTATCTGCCGCGTGGGGCGGCGAAGGTGAGCACAGGGGGACCACACCCGCGTCCACGCAGCCCCACCCCCGCTGCAGGAAACTCCAACCCAGCAAGCGTTAGAAGGCGGTGTCAGAGGGCGAAAGGGGAGCCGTGGGGGTCCCAGGCCACCCTCGGCCTCCTACCACCTCTGCTCGGAATCCCGGGCCTCTCGCGCCACCGCAGCCGCAGGACTCTACCGGAACACCGGAAGCCTAGGCTCCAGCACTTCCGGGAGTGACGACTCCTCCGACGTTCATTGGTTGTTGCTTTGACCCGCCCAGGCGTCGCACGCTTTTAGTGCTGCGCGTGCGCACTGTCACTACAGAACTCCAGCATGGCGGACACCGAGCAGCTGGGCTTTGAACACATGGGCCTGGACCCCAGGCTGCTGCAGGTACCTCGGGGACTAAGAATCAGGGCCAGTGTGGCTGGGACGCGGCGGGCTGAGACGCGCGCGGGCCGGTGTGGCGGGCGGCGGCGGGCTGAGAAGCCGTGCCGGCCTGGCTGGGGGCCGCTGCAGAGCTGCGCGCCGCCTGAGCCGCCCTTGCTCTTTCCTAGGCGGTCACCGACCGAGGCTGGTCACGGCCCACGCTGATCCAGGAAAAGGCCATCCCGCTGGCCTTGGAGGGGAAGGACCTCCTGGCTCGAGCTCGCACTGGCTCTGGGAAGACGGCTGCCTATGCCATTCCGATGCTGCAGCTGCTACTCCACAGGAAGGCGGTGGGTCGTGGCAGGTGTCTGAGTGCTCGTCGTACCTTCTTGGGGAGGCGTGTGGTTGTCATTGGTCTTTCCTAAGAAAGAGGCTTTCTTGTGGCCTCTTAAACCTGTGAGGAATGGCCCGAGAGAGCCTGGTGCTGTCGTGGCAGACGTTCTGGGCTGGACTTCAGGTCACCTGGGTCTTAGTCCAAACTCTGCTACTGCCACTCTGTGTAATCTTGACTAAATCTTCTTTCTGCTGTAAAAATTACTACCCGCCCCCGCCCCCCTGTAGGCTACGATGAAACACCACCTGCATGATTGGTGCATTTTAAGTAATTTGATAACCCTGAAGTAAGTTGGTCTTTGAGGGTCAGCGCCTGGGAAAGAGCCCTCTTGTTCCACATCCTGAGGTGCAGAGAAGTGAGCACCGAGTCGTTTGGAAGTCACAGCAGTTGGGTCAGATTGCCTCAAAGAGTTAGAGAAAGCCAGGTAGTCACAATGATGGGAACGGACTATCTGAAGTCTTCAATTTGTGCTCTTGCAGTCGGGCCCTGCAGTGGAGCAGGCTGTGCGCGGCCTTGTCCTCGTGCCTACCAAGGAACTGGCTCGGCAGGCCCAGTCCATGATTCAGCAGCTGGCTGCATACTGTGCCCGAGACATCCGGGTGGCCAACGTCTCGGCTGCAGAAGACTCAGCCTCTCAAAGGTAGGGGAAAGAACTAGGGCTATGGGGGATTGAAGCTACACAGAAGTGTGGGATTAGGTTTGTGTGCAACCAGGAAGGGGGCTTGTCCTGGGAGAGGGCCCAGCTGTACTTCCTCCCAGCACTGAGGTGTTGTCCATTTGCAGAGCTGTGCTGATGGAGAAGCCCGACATAGTGGTGGGGACCCCTTCTCGCATATTAAACCACGTGCAGCAAGACATCTTGAAGCTGCGGGACTCCCTGGAGCTGCTGGTGATGGATGAGGCTGATCTTCTTTTCTCCTTTGGCTTTGAGGAAGAACTCAAGAGTCTTCTCTGGTGAGGAAGAGGCATGTGGGGGCTGTGAGTCAACACCAGGGCTTGGGCCAGGGGGCCAGAAGCTGCCACAGTTAGAGGCCCGTGGAGCTGGAGTCTGACGGAGCTCTGCTTTGTTTTAGCCATTTGCCCCGGATTTATCAGGCTTTTCTGATGTCAGCCACTTTTAATGAAGATGTGCAGGCACTCAAGGAGCTGGTGCTGCATAATCCGGTGAGTGCTTTGTGCAAGCGTCTGGAGCAGCTGACACGTGACTCTCTGCGGACTTGATCCTCCCTGCTCCCTGCTCAGGGGGTTTTGTGGGGGACAGTTGTTACTGGTTTAGCCTTCTGGTTTTAAAGCACTATGAGCCAGTAGTCATAAACCCCTCCCTCCCTTTAAATCTGAAGTCACTGTACAGTTCCAGAGGTTCCTTAGGTGTTTAAATGATAGTTCACCTAAAGGCTCGAGCAGGGACCCCAAAGGGCAGAAAGGCTGCCTTTAGCAGCAGGCGAGAGTTCTCTACTTTGTGACCTCTGCTTTTCAGAAAGGCTGCCGCTGCAGGATGTTCCTCTTCACTCCAGTGGTTTATTCGTTTTTCTGTGTTCTGTTCCCCAAATGCTCTGTGTGTAATGTTACATTCTTCATACCCTACAATTATTACGGGTCTTTGACTCCTTACACCAGCTGGAGTCAGAGTCACCCATGATGCCCTGAACGAGCACATTTGCGCTGTGGTTGGTGAGCTGGTGGCTTGCGATAGCATTTCCCTCCTCTTTCCTGACCACAGGCCTATCCCCCCAGGTCACTCTCAAGTTGCAAGAGTCCCAGCTGCCAGGGCCAGAGCAGCTACAGCAGTTTCAGGTGCTCTGCGACACGGAGGAAGACAAGTTTCTGTTGCTGTATGCCCTGCTCAAGCTCTCGTTGGTTCGGGGCAAGTCTCTGCTCTTCGTCAACACTCTGGAGCGGAGTTACCGGCTGCGCCTGTTCCTGGAGCAGTTCAGCATCCCCGCCTGCGTGCTCAACGGGGAGCTCCCCCTGCGATCCAGGTGTGCTGCAGCTGATGTCTCAGCTGAAACATGTCGAAGATGGGCTTGGAAAGGGGAGACACAGTTGATGCTCTTGTTTCCTAAGCGCTTGGAGGCCAGGCTTTGGGCTTAATCGATAGTGACTTTGTCACAAACTTCGAGAGACCCACTGTTGCTCTGTTTTCAGCTGAGGGGTTGAATCACTAAGGTAAAGCAGGGGGCAGAGTTTAAGAAGAGGGAAAGCCAGAGGATGACGGTGACAGTGGTGCTGGGGTGGATGAGCTACTGGGGTTGACCATCCACTCTCGGTCCATAGGTGCCACATCATCTCACAGTTCAACCAAGGCTTCTACGACTGTGTCATAGCAACTGATGCTGAAGTCCTGGGGGCCCCAGTCAAAGGCAAGCGTCGGGGCACAGGGCCCAAGGGAGACAGGTGAGCCCATGCTTCTGTCCTCCCGTGCCTCCCCAGAGAGACAGACCAGGGTGCTGGAGTGTGGAGCCAGGCCTCGCTGCCAGCGTAGCCCACAGAGCCCCTGCTCGCCTGCTGGACCCAGAGAAGGGCAGTGAAGGGCGCGCGGGGTCCCTGGTGGCATGAGGGGCTGGGCTGCCTGGGTTGCTGGGGCACTGGCTGGTGCAGGGAGATGGCCCAGCCTGCTCTCGGTGCAGTTGTGACTTCTGGGGAGGGCATTTCTGAGGGGCAAAGGGAGCCCGCAGTCTGTCTGTCTGGAAGGGTTCTCAGATCACCGCATGGGGCAATTAGTTCTACTGATGCACCCGAGCCGAACTCAGGGCTGTGGTGTGGCCGCCCCGCTGCCCTGCTCCTGGACCAGTTCAGAATGTCGAGTCTTACACTCTGAGGTCCTGTGGCTCCACACAGGCTTCGTTTGGAGACCGTGGATTCAGTGGGCATGAGAACTCGGCCCAGGGAGCGCGGGGTGAGCCTGTTGTGGTGTTCCTGTTGTGGTGTTCCCTCCAGGGCCTCTGACCCAGAGGCAGGTGTGGCCCGTGGCATAGACTTCCACCACGTGTCTGCTGTGCTCAACTTCGACCTCCCCCCCAGCCCCGAGGCCTACATCCACCGTGCCGGCAGGTAGGGGGTCTGGGTGTGGCAGGCTGGGCACCAGGACCGTGGGCTCCCCCAGGACTCAGGCCAGAAGCACAAGCGGGGCTGTCTCCTTGCAGGACGGCGCGTGCCAACAACCCAGGCGTAGTCTTGACCTTCATGCTGCCGACAGAACAGTCCCAGCTGGACAAGATCGAGGAGCTTCTCGTCGGAGGTAAGAGCCAGGGCCAGGCTTCACCCAGGACGCCACAGAACCGGGACACTAGTGTGACCAGCCACCACCTACCTGCTTGGCCCTGCTCCATGCCCACCCTGCCCTCCACAGCAGGCACTTCTTCCATCACATGTACTTCCTGCCCCAGCAACAGAAGGGCCAGGGGCAGGGAAGGGGCTTTGGGAGACGGCACCAAGGCTGGTGGTGTCTCAGGAGACAGCCCTGGGAGAGGGCACTGTCTTGGGGCAGCCAGGCCATGTCCCAGGCTCTGAGAAGGAGACGGTGGAGGAGGAGTGGGCAAACGGCCTACCACCAGGATGTTAAGGGTGCAGGGTCCAGAGTGGCTTTGGGGAAGGAGAGTCGGGGGCTGGGCAGGTCCTGTGGGTGAGGGGTGTGGTGGGCATTGGGGACACGGGGTGTCGGGCCGCCCTGGCTGCAGCACCTGGAGAACCGTCGTGCCTGCTGGCGAGACCCAGGTTTCTTGCTGCGCGTGCAGATCACATTGCAGGGAGCTGGCCGGTAGTGCCAGCTGCCTCACGGCTGGGGGGGTGGCCTGGGGGCCACTCACTGCTGCTTCTCCACAGAGACTGGAGCCCCCGCCCTGCTCCCCTACCAGTTCCGCATGGAGGAGATCGAGGGCTTCCGCTACCGCTGCAGGGTGAGTGGGCCGGGCGGGTGGTGGTTTCCTGGGGGAGGGGGACCCCAGCTGCCCCCACGCCCTGACCCTCGGTGCCCACCCAGGACGCCATGCGCTCCGTGACGAAGCAGGCCATCCGGGAGGCGAGGCTGAAGGAGATCAAGGAGGAGCTTCTGCACTCGGAGAAGCTGAAGGTGAGGGTGCCGAGCCCAGGCTGAGGCCTCGGTGGTGGGTGGGACGCGGGGAGCCGTCTGTTTGGCTTGAGGTGACTCCTTGGAGGACAGTGGCCCTGTCTGCCACGATGACGAAGTCAGTGAATGTGCACAGTTACGCATGTGCCGAGCTAGTCCCAGTGTGGTGTCCAGAAGCGGGAACACTTGAGCGCCCCCCACAGGGACGCGCTGAGCAGAGCGGGATCGCCACATAGACCAGGAGGAGGGGCTGTGTGTGCGTCAGTGCGGGGACAGCCTGGGACGGGACCAAGGGACAGGGTGCACTGTGCTGCTGTGAGCCACTGAGTGCTTCACAGAAGAGGCAGCGAGTGTTTTGGGGGAAGTGGGGTCCCATCAGCTGCTGCGTCGGGGAGGGGACCAGGTGACAGGCCCAGGCGGTGGGGAACCCCGCTCTGTAAACTCCAAGCACGAGTTGCCCACTGGGGGCCTGTGACAGCACACATGGGCACGCCCTGCAGCTCCCCCCGCCCTCCCCCCACAGACGTACTTTGAAGACAACCCCAGGGACCTCCAGCTGCTGCGGCACGACCTGCCCTTGCACCCCGCCGTGGTGAAGCCGCACCTGGGCCACGTCCCCGACTACCTGGGTGAGTGGGCCCCTGGGCGGGCAGGACCTCGGAGCCGGCGGCGGCGTGCACACAGACATGCTCACTGCATGTCCCCACTGCGTGTCGCTCTGCGTGGGGACAGGTGGCATGAGGGGCATGGAGAGAGCCCCATCTGTGTCATGTTGGAGCGAAGTCATTTGCCAGCAACGTGTAGCTGGCAGGCTGGGGCGTCCACTGCTCTGAGGCCCTCGGCCGTGTGGCCCGTCCGGATGGGGCTGTGCCCGAGCCAAGGGCGGGTGCAGGTGAGGGCACAGGCCAAGGCTCCTGCGCTGGTGGGAATGACGGAGCTGACAGGTGAGGGAAGGACACGGGAGAGGCGACCAGTTTGGGGTACATTTGTAGTTATGTGCCATGCGTGGGAAGATCACAGACTTTTTCTGTTTTAGTAGCATTTTCTTTTTCAGAAACATACCTTTTTTTCCCCGTTACCTGATATTGCAGCCGCCTCCGCGGTAACAAACAGCACTGTGGGCACTTGAACGTGGACTGGAGTGCAGCTCTGGGTCACAGAGGGAGAGGGCCCGCTCCAGGGCCTGGAGGGCGTGTGGTGGCGAGGGGTCGGCCAGGGCTGGGTGGCAGCTGCTGAGGCCTCTTGTCTCTTGCAGTCCCTCCTGCTCTTCGTGGCCTGGTTCGCCCTCACAAGAAGAGAAAGAAGGTGTCCTCTAAGAAGGTCAAGGTATGTTCCCTCGTCACCACGGTGTGTATGCCTTGGAGGAGAGAGGCCCCAACAACTGGCGCTAAACTCCTGGCTCCCAGGTCACAGTCCTGGGGGCTAGGACTCCCTCAAGCCCCCCCCCCCCCCATTTGTGTCTCCAGGAGCAAAGGAGGACCAGCTCCCTGTCCCTGCTGCCCTCCGCTCCTCCCCCGGCTGCAGGAGGGAGGTGGGCTGGGGGCTGCGGGATGAAGCGACCACAGCAGCATCACTCGTGGGCTCCTGGGCTGCAGGGCCCTGAGGTGGCGGCAGCACCCGCTTCTCAGAGCCTGTCTCAGTTTGGGCATTCGGACGTCCAACTCCCCCTGCTGACCTGTGACCTTCCCCCACAGAAGGCAAAGGCCCAGAACCCGCTGCGCAGTTTCAAGCACAGAAGAGAGAAGCACAGACCCACGATGGCACCCTCCTGAATCTGTCCAGGCAGTTTGCATGTCTTCTTGGGCCCCCTGGGGCCAAGCACGGTGGGGACCGGCGTCCCCTGGGACAGACTGGACTCCTGCCCGGGAGGGACGCCCTGGGTCCCGGGCAGGCAGACTTGCCTCCAGGCCCGTGGCACTGCCAGGCCAGCGTTTGTGCCTCACAGACAATAAAGGTTCTAGCTGCCTTGGTTTGGGCCTCCAGCTGGTAGGAGGGGGCCGTCCTGGAAGTTGCTTCTGGGAGGGAACGTCTGGCCCTGCCTGCTGTGTGTGGTCCCTTTGGCCAGCAGGGGTCAGCCATGCGACGCTGCAGCCTGGGGCCTTCAGGCTCTGGGAGACACTTGCCCTGTCCAGGTCTCCTTCCAGCCCACACCTGCTCCCATGGCCTCTGTTCGGGGTCACACTGACCAGCCTCTACCTCTTGAAGCTCGGAAATGACATTTCACCCGCAGGGAGGATGGGTCTTCCTCACCTTGTGCTGCTGCCTCCCCCTCCAGTGCCACATGTGGTGGATTCAGCCCTCTGCCCCTCCGGCCTCTGGGGACCTCATTGCTCCGGTCAGCACACCTGCGTGCGCTCTGAGTGCACGGTTGTGGGGGTGGTGATGGGCTCACACCCACTGTTCTTTGCTCTGCACTCGGCCATGAGGCCCTGACAGGAGAGGGTTTCCCTGGCAGGCCAGCCTCCCAGCTCCTGCTGTCCAGAGGAGGGACCCTGCTGACTGCCCACGGTTGTGCCCCTTGTTGCAGGGTCGCCACCACCTGCCTGGCGGGACTCACAGGCCGGGCTGTGGAAGGGGAGACCTGGCGTGGGGCTGGGGCTGCTAGGAAACGGAGAAAGCCTGGGGGGCCTGAGCATTTCAGAAGGAAAACCCGCTGTGGTGTCAGCACGGGGCGAGCACTGGGTGCTGTCACTGCGGGGCGGGTTAGTGTGACCTTGGGTTTGGCGTCTCAGCTTTTCCTGCCCCCAGTCTGCTTGGAGGACTTTTGGGGACCAGGCTGTGCGTGGGGGCAGAGGTCTCTGCTCGGGGGATCATGTGCCCGGGGCGAGACAGCCAGGGCACACGCAACCCCCGTGGCTCAGCTGTGCTTGGAGGAGCTGGTGATGCAGTGAACAAGAATGGCAGCTTTACAGCTTGCATGGAGGGAGTCAGCCTTACACCTACCCTCCTGCTTTGCAAGGCGGGCAAGGAGCCAAGGCCTGGCCCCAGGGACGGGTCTGCTCTGGAGCAGTGCGCCTGCCTCACCCTGTACCTGCTCCTCTGACCTGCCACCACCACACCTCCTCTCTGGTGGCCCGTGTCCCAGAACCAGTGTGGGTACAGGAGATGGGCCGCTTGGGCTTTGATGGTGACAGCCCTTCTGGAAGGGGGCTGTGCTCTGGTCCGTATCTCCGCCTGGGACTGGGTGTAGGCCTGGTGGCCACCGACACCTGTGCCTCACTCAGCACGCATGCGCTCCTGTGGGAGCTGAGGTGCAAGAGCGACCTCCTGACATGGGGGTCCCAGTGTGGGGAAGCTAGGCAGGCCTGCCATCCACCCCAAGCACTGCTGTTGCTCTCCCCACCACACCCTTAGGGAGCTGGCCATGCTTGGTCACCCTCTGTGAGCTGGGGTGGGCCCTGGCACTGGCTGGGGTCTGGACTGGTTGGGGCACCAGGGGCCCAGGCGTCTCATTCTGGCCCTGCACAACCCATTTGCATGAGAGGAAGCTGAGGCCACTCAGTGAGCTCTGAAAGATGCATGGGACTGGAAGGCCCAGGGTGGGGCCAGCCTGCTGTAGCTCAACTGACTGAAGGGCAGGTAAGTGGTGGTTCCCAGGGTGACCCAGTGGGACCAAAGGCAGGGAGGTCGGTGGAGTCTGAGGAGCATCCCCACCCCTGGCAGGTGCAGTCACACCCACACCTGACTGGCACCCTGTGCCAGGGATGATGGGACGTTGGCAGTCTCAGCCTCGCATGGGAGGAGCTTTGGGGGATCAAGAATCAGCCTGCAACGTGGCCTACCTCCCAGGGCCCAAGAAGTGCCCATCAGTGCTGCAACACCTGTTGGCGTCAGCCAGGTGCGGGCAGTCAGCTGAGGGCCAGTGTGAGCGTGGGCAGAGCTGGGTAGCCACGCTCTGGGATGTCCACGGTGCCAGGAAGGCTCTGCAGCACATTCCCTGGCTGGGGGGTCTGGGTAGCCGCCTGGCAGGTGGCTGAGCCAGGAAGAGTGGGCGGGACCAGCAGTCCTGAAGGACCAGCAGGTGGCAGTGTTGGGTGCGCATGCGGGGGGTGGGGGGGGGCAGCCCAGCCCGTCTGAGGATGAAAAGAAAACCAAAGGGGTCGCAAGTGGGCTGAGAAACTGGCTGGGTTTACGGAACAGGAGCAGCTGGTTTCTAGGCAGGGTGTGCCCTGATCAGATGGCCTCGAGCTGGGGTGATAACAGAGTGACAGAGAGTTCCTAGAAACCTCTGGACCCAGAGCTCGAGCAGGTTCAAGTGCATTTCCCAGTCCAGCTAATTCCCCATCTGCTGAGGATCAGTGACTCAGCTTTTGGGGAACGGTCGGTTTGGGGACTTTGGTCTCCAGGGGCAGTGTTCCCGGGAGGAAGTGGCCAGCAGCTCAAAACCATGCAGGCAGGTGCCTCCGCCAAATGCCCTCTTTTTCCCCGGGGAAAAGCATGTGCACAGCCCACCTTGGGGAGGGGTGGTGCAGCCAGCTGCCCCAGCCTGGTCATGGACATTGTTACATGGAAAAGAAGCCATCCACTGGGAGGGGAAGATGTTTGGGCCCAGCTTCCTTCCCGTTGTGCAGGGGGCCGCGCGGGGCAGACTCCCTCCTCCCAGGACATCACCCACAAGCCCACTGGGAAGCAACCTTTGTGGCACCCCCAATGTGCTGCCCGGCCTCAAGGGAGGCGTCTTGCTCTTAGCCTGTTCCGGGTCTGCTCTGTAGGAGAAGCGAGGTGTCCTGTTCAGTGTTTTTGGTGGGGGGCGCACCCCCGAGCCGGCTCTGACCCAGGGCCCTCAAGCTGTCACGTGTCTCTGAATCACAGCAGCTTGTCAGGGTGAGTTGCCTGGCTGGGCTGGGCCAGGGTCTGATCTGCCCTTCTGATGGCCTCCTCCCCAGGTAGGCTGACAGTCCTGGGCCCAGAGCACCCTTCAGGAGGTGAGCGGTGATGTCCCTGTGCCCACCCCATTTTACAGATGGGGGAACAGGCCCAGAAGGTTAGGGGCCGAGTGGGAGGTGGTTCAGGTCTGTGGGCCCTGACCTGGAGCCTGGGGTGAGGCTGGGTTCAGCCCGTCCTGTTCCTTCAGCCTCAGCTTCACCCCTGCGGTGCTGTGGTGGGCACAGCCCTTTCGCATACGTACATCCCAGTCAGTACCGTCAGTACTTGTGATGATACTAAGCAATGATGCGTTTGTCTGGAACTCCAACCTGGCTGGTGCCTGGCTTGCTCTTGCTAAGTCTGGCAACCCTGAATGTAGGACCCGTCTTACCCAGGCACTGCTTCCCCCGAGAGCCTTCTTGACCCCCAGCCAGGGCCAGGTGCCCTTTTCTGAGTGTTAACTGGGGTTAATTTTGTTCTGTTGCAAGTCAGCACAGCAGCACCTGCTTACCCCTTGCTCCCAACCAAGTGGCACGAGGCTGCGCACATGGCCCCAGGGCTGCTTACATGCAGCTCGTGGGAGCTGGGGGTGGGGGGCGGCGAGAAGGCCCCTTCTCCTGACGTCATGGGTCTGTGCTCTGGTGGCTGGCGGCTGCTTCTGACCACAGAGGAGCAGACGAAGAGGAGGCAGCCATTGCTGCACCTCCGCCCTGGTAGCAAGACCCTCTCCTATTGGCTCAAGCAACTTTCAGGGAATTAAAAGGACCAGTGACCTTTTATTCCTGCTTCCATTTTTCACTTTCCCCCTTCAGAAGTCAGACACTAAAAACGGGGGGGATTCAAACACAGCTGCACAAGCAGGGGACATTAGAAAGTGACTCTGCAAGCCCCAGGAGCCACTCAGAAAAGACCTAAGACGACCTTAAATTTATATTTTAGGCTGATGTTGGCATAGTGACATCCTACAACAATTTTTTAAACATATTTTTAAAAGATTTTGTTTTTAGAGAGGGGAAAGGAAAGAGAAGGAGAGGGAGAGAAACATCAGCGTGTGGTTGCCCCTCAAGTGCCCCCTACTAGGGACATGTCCCGCAACCCAGGCATGTGCCCTGACTGGGAATCGAACTGGTGACCCTTTGGTTTGCAGGCTGGCACTCAATCCACTGAGCCACACCAGCCAGGGCAAATTTTCTAAAAATAAATAAAACTAATAAGAAACCCTGGGGAAGGAGAAGAATTGGATTTCCAGATTTATTAGATTCAAATGTTCAGTACTCAACAACAACAAAAAAACACAAGGTCCACAAAGAAACCAGAAAGTACGGCCCACACAAAGGGAAAAAGCCAACAAACTGTCTCTGGAAAAGACCTGATGGCAGACATACTAGGCAAAAACTTTAAAACGACTATCTTAAATATGCTCACAGACTGAAGGAAGATTGGAGAAAGTCAAGAAAATATTGTGTGGAAATTCCGAACGGGAAAAAAAGATCCAATAGAAATTTCAAGAAGAGATCATAACAAAAAGAAATTCTGGAGCCAGAAGTACAATCACTGAAATGAAAAGCTCACAGGGGTTTGAAGGCAGACTGGAGCAGGCGCAAGAAAGAATCAGTGAACTCGAAGGTAGAACATGGAAATCATCGAGTCGAAGGAAGAGGAAGAAAAGAGATGGAAGGAAAATGGAGCCCAGAGGGCCCATGGGACACGGCAAGGGAGCCAGCATGCACATCATGGGAGCCCCAGGAGGAGCAGCGAGGAGGGGCTGAGAGAGTGTCGAGGGATGGCTGAAGACTTTCCAGGTTTGAGGACCAACATCCAAGAAACTCCATGAATTCCAAGATGGACCAAGAGACCCACACCAAGGTACCGCATGACCAAGTTTGCAAAGGCCAAAGCAAAAGTCCTGAAGGCAGCAAGAGAAGAGCAAATCGTTACATACAAGGGATTCTCAGAAAGATTATCAGCAAATATCTCATCATAACACATAGGCTGGTATGTTTAAGGTGCTTAATTTTTTTTTAAAGCTATTGACGTGAATCCTATATCTGGCAAAACTTTCCTTCAAAAGTGAAGAAGGTCCTGGCTGGTGTAGCTCAGTGGATTGAGTGCGGGCTGGGAACAGAGGGGTCCCGGTTCGATTCCCAGTCAGGGCACGTGCCTGGGTTGTGGGCCAGGTCCCCGGTGAGGGCCATGTGATAGGCAACCATACGTTGCTGTTTCTCCCTCTCTTTCTCCCTCCCTTCCTCTCTCTAAAAATAAATAAATAAAATCTTAAAAAAATAATTAAAAAAAAGTGAAGAAGAAATTAAGACACTTGCAGATAAACAAGAAAACTGAGGTAGTTCGTGACTCATAGATCTGCCCTGCTGGAAATGCCGAAGGAGTTCTGTGGGTGGCTGATCAGGGCAATGGATGGGAACTCACCGCCAGCTGCAGGAATAGAGACCTCAGGGAATATAAGCACATGGGCAATTATAAAAGTCGAATTATTGTAACAGTGGATTGTAGCTGTATTTCTTTCCTACATGGTAAGAAACTAGTAAATTTAAAGAGAAAATTATTAGTGCAAAAGCCAGTATTAATGTATCTTGGTTTATAACTCCAAATCTTTTCTACATAATTTAGAAGACTAATGCATTTGAAAAAATTACTAGTCTATGTTTGGGGCACACAGTATATAAAGATGTAAATCTGAGGCATTGAAAGGGGTGGAGACAGCACTGTAAAGGAGCAGAGTTTGGTGTGTTACTGAAGCTAAGCTGCAATAAATTCAAATTACAGTGTTACAGTGTGGGATGTTCAGTGTAACACCCGTGGTGAGCACAAAGAAAACAGCCACAGAGCCCTGGCTGGTGTAGCTCAGTGGATTGAGTGCGGGCTGGGAACCAGAGGGTCCCGGTTCGATTCCCAGTGGGGGCACATGCCTGGGTTGCGGGCCAGGTCCCCAGTGGGGGCCATGTGAGAGACAACCATACATTGCTGTTTCTCTCCCTCTGTCTCCCTCCCTTCCCCTCTCTCTAAAATAAATAAATAAAGTCTTAAAAAAAAAAAAAAGGAAACAGCCACAGAATATACACCAAAGGAAATGAGCAGGGAATTTCAAAGTTTTCCTGATAAAAATCAACGGAACACAAGAGAAGACTAACACAGGACACGAGACAAAAACGGCTCTAAGGCATGGAGAAAACAAACAGTGACTCCTCACCAGCAATCACTTTAAACACAAACAGCCTAATCTCTCCAGTCGCAAGCTGCAGATCGGCTCGATGGGCTAGAAAGCGTGACCCAGCGACACGCTGTCCACAAGGCACTCGCGCGAGAGCCCAAGGCGCCCCCAGTGGGACGTGGAAGGGTGGGGAAGGTCCTTTCTGCGCAAGTGGAACCGAAAGGGTGGAGGGTGGCTCTCCTGACAGCAGACAAGGTAGACTCTGCACCGAAATGCTCACAGAGACGAAGGAGGACGTCGCGTATGAATAAAAAGTTCGATGCGGGAAACGGGAGGACGTGTGAACATTTATCACCTACGGACAGACCGCCCAGAACCTAGGAGGCAAAATGCGCAGAGTCCAGGGGAGAACCAGGGAGTTCTACAGTAACGGGGGGGAGGGTTCGACACCCCGCCCTCAGTGTGGGCAGAACAGCCAGATGGAATAAGCAGGGAAACTGAGGCCTGAACAGCCCCACCCACCACCGGGCTCTCACAGACAAATACAGAGCACGCCACCCAACGAGGACAAAACACCCGGGATTCTCGAATCTCAGGTACGTACGGGACAGTCCACGCGATAAACCAGGCGTCAGCTACAAACTCCGCTTCAATGCTTACAATCACACGTACCACACGACGTATAGGCTCTGACCACAGCTGGATAAAGTTAGAAATCACCAAGAGAAGGAAAGCAGAAAAATTCACACACTTGTGGAAATGACACACCACAGTTGGACACCCGATGGCCCAAAGAACAAGTCACAGCAAAGCAGGAAATGCGTAGAGACGGGTGAAGGTAGAAACGCTCACCAGACTGTGGGACACAGCAAAAGCAGTGCTAAGCAGAACATTATAGTTACAACTTCACATGAAAAAAAGCAAGAAATGTTTCAAGTCAACTACCCCACTTCACAACATAAGGAATAGGAAAAAGCAACTAGATCAAAGTTAGCCGAGGAAGGACATAGGAAAGATTAGAGCAGAGATAAATGACGCGGAGAACAGGGAAACAATATAGAAAATTGCTGAAACCAAAAGTTGGTTCTTTGGAAAGATCAGCAAAGTTGACAGACCTCTAGCGAGATGGACCACAGAGAAGGTAAGACTCTAACTACTGAACCGGAGGTGGAAGCGGGGACAGCGCTGCCGAATCTCCGGAAGTGCGGCCCTGCGAGGGGGTGACACGGGAGGACTCAACGGAAAGGGCAGGTTTCCGGGAGCTCAGAGCTGCCGAGACCGAGTCGTGAGCAGACAGAGGAGCTGAGTGGACCTGCGAGCAGTAGGGGGCTGAACCAATGGCAAAAAGTCTCCCGACAAAGACGAGTTCTGGGCCGCACAGCCCCGCTGGTGAATTCTATCAAACGTTTGGAGGAGCAGTGACACCAATACTCTGTAAACTCTTAGGAAAATTGGATAAGAGGGAACAGCTGCTCATTCATTCTGTGAGACCAGCATTGCCCTGATGAAACTATAGACCAATACCCCTTATGAGCATCGATGCAAAAATCCTCAGCAAATCACTAGCAAATCGACTGCGTGAGGTTTGTTTCTAGAACGCACACCTGTCTTCGGAGAGGCGTGGTGCACAGCAGCTACAACCTGAGGGTCCACAGAGAGATGAACGGGTGAGCAAAGTGAGGTTTGCACGTACCGTGGAACACTGTTCAGGCTAAAAAGGAAGGGGTTCTGCAGTGTGCCGCAGCGTGGGTGGGCCTGGGGGAGGACGTTATGTCGATGGAACGAGCACATCGCAGGACAGGTGCCGTACGATTTCACTTGCATGGGGTCCCTTATATGACCCTCAAATCGCAGAGACAGAAAGTAGGATGGGGGGTGCCAAGAGCTGGAGGAGGGGAGACTGGGGAGTATAGAATTCCTTCTTCTTCTTTTTAAAGATTTTACTTGTTTATTTTTAGAGAGGGGAAAAGAGGGAGAAAGACAGAGAAACATCAATGGGTGGTTACCTCTCATGCACCCCCCACTGGGGACCTGGTCCACAACCCAGGCATGTGCCCTGACTGGGAATCGAACCGGCGACCCGTTGGTTTGCAAGCTAGTGCTCCATTCACTGAGCCAGACCAGCCAGGGCTGAGTATAGAATTTCTTACTTTCCGGACGAGCAGAGATATGGGATGGTGGTGCCGATGGGCGCACAGCAATGAGTGTATTTAATCCCCTGACCGAACGCTTGGAAATGGTCATGGTGGTGAATGTCGTGTGCTGTGTGTTTTGCCACACACACGCGAAATGTCTGTGCAAAGAGCAGGGTCTGCCAGGGGGTTGGGAAAGGCAGGGACATAGAGTGGAGCAGAGGGAATTTGGGGGCAGAGAAACTATTCTGTGCGATACTGTAGTGGCGGATACACGTCATTCTGTATTTGTCAAATCCTGTAAAATGTACAACACAAGAGAGTGAGCTCTGACGTGAATTATTAACTCCAGCCGGTAATGTGTTAACACTGGCCCATCGATTGCAACAAATGTGCCAAGATGTTTCAACAGGGAAACTGGTAGAGGGCGAAGGGATGTGGAACTCTTCGCCTTTCCGTTCAGCTTTTCTGTACACAGAAGACTAATAAGTCCATTCAAATTCAGTCTGTGAAGAAAAAAAAGGCTCCACATTGGCCAGAGACAGATCATGGGCCACCAGGACCTGGAACAGTGGCTGGGAGCCCAGGAAGCAGGATCTCGCGCCTTGTTTGTGGACACAGTCTCTTCACTTCGTCCGGGCCCTGCAGCCGGGGACGGGAAGGTGCCAGTGAGGGACCAGACCCCATATACTGCTCAACCCCACCAGCCAGAGGCCACATAGACGTCTCCACCAGCCCCCGCCTGGTGCTGCGCAGAGTGCCGCACACACGCCGAGCCCCGTGCTGTGGCCCCACCCGCGACTGGCCGAGCAACACTGCCGTGCCCCGCGCTCGGCCAGATGCACAGGCTGATGCCCCACGAACCACGCAGCCAGCCCAAAAGCCCCTCCACCTGCCGACGGTCCGCACGGGGCTTCCCGTGGCCTCCAGCCGGCCTGACCACTGGCGGCTCCCGACTGGCCCCTTCCCACCGCTTCCTGCACTTGGTGGCTGGGTTCGGGCTGGTTCCCTCTCCTGGCCTCTCCATGAGGCACCCTTCTCCAGTTGTGAAATTTGTAAAGTCTGACAGCAGACCTAACACACAGAGCGGGGGCGGCTGGTGACCGGGCACCTTTGGGTACGGCCACTGGCAGTGGGAAGAGTCTCGCCCCTCGAGGAGTCAGCGTGCAAGAATCTGGCAGGTCCCTCCCCAGGCACCCCGGACGGCCTGCTGGCGCTGCCGAACGGTGCAGTTGGGACCGTGAACAGGCCACTCTGACACTCTGACCTCATCTCCAGGATCTGGGTTTAAGGAAATAAATGCAAACTGGGGCAATACAGTTAGGCACAAAGACGTCATCCAAAAACTTACTCATCGTGAGATACGAGAACCGGCCAGCAGATAGGAGCGTGCGGACGAGGGCGTGGCGGGAGCATGGGGTTCGAGGAAAAGTCCGGAGAAGTGGGACAAGCGTGTGCCTGTGCCCTCTGCAGCCTCGCAGGCACCGCGTGCAAAGGGAGCCGCTGTGGTAGATTGTGGGTGTCCCACGGGGACCCCAAAAGCCCGTGCTGGGCTCTGTTGCCACGGCCCCCCAGGGCCACCCTGAGTTGGCAGTGTGGGCCGGCCCAGCAGCTCTGGCTCCACAGGGCCACAGGAGCCTGGGGCTGAAGCTGCCCGAGTGTCCTCAACCAGCGCCCACATCCTGTTTCCTTGAGAAGACCCCAGCCCCGCCCCCACTGTCTCCCACGTCCCTGGTGAGCCCTCTCTCTAATGTGCCCTGGTTGGCTTCCTGCCATCACCTGGAATCCCTGCTGCGGGGGGGAGGCACCCAAGAGGAGGAGAGAGACCCAGGGTGGGTGGGGACCGGCCTGGATACAGGGATGGAGCAGCTGCTCTCCAGAATCAGGGCTGAGGGGCCAGCCTCAGCTTGCTCTGCGACCCCTCACGTTCTGGTCTTCCCTCTGTCTTCCCAGACATGTGGTTGGTGATGCCCTGGGGTCAGGCCAGGGTCCACGAAACACCGGCTGGGGAGGCAGGAGGTCTCTCCCTGCAGCTGGCCCCAGCCAGTGGCCACATCAGAGATGTCCCCATAGTTGCCCTTATCAGCTCCGCCTTGGCATTGGGGCCAAGGTCGGGCCCATCCTGGCGATAGGGAGATCTCTATCGGGAGGGAACAGA
Organism: Micronycteris hirsuta; assembly: GCA_004026765.1. NCBI lineage: Eukaryota > Metazoa > Chordata > Mammalia > Chiroptera > Phyllostomidae > Micronycteris > Micronycteris hirsuta. The sequence goes on from PVJI01003443.1 coordinate 90,843, forward strand.
TGGCAAGTGCTGAGCACCTGGGCCCCGGTGAGCCTGGGTGCTGCCCGGGACTCCCAGCCACAGCCGGGCCCTCCAGGGTTGGGGAGAATGGAGAGGGGAGCATAGGGCCACAGCTCTCCCCTCCGGGGCCTCCAGGCACTCGGATCCCAGCAAGCTGGCCTTCCCCTGCCACCCACGGTTGTCACTGCGTCACACCACTGCTGAAGTGTCCCCTCTGTTATCGGACTGTTAATATTAATTAACAACAGTTGCTAAGGGTGACAGCACATGGGTGTGTCCCAGCCAAAGCTGGCCTGGCCCCAGGAGGGGGCTGGGGACAGTGGGTGTCTGAGACCGGGTGGGGTGGGGGCCAAGAGGAGGGGTGAGTGGAGGTTTGCAGGACCACGCTGAGTATTGCACCTCCCTGTCCCCCGCTCTCCCCGCCAGCCAGCACGCCCTGGAGCAGAGGCCGGGTGAGTGCTGGGCTGTCTCCAGCTGGCTCAGCCCTCAGCTCAGGTTGCTTTCGGAAGTGGGTGCTGGGGAGACCCCGCACTTCCACCGTCATTGAGGCTCCTCAGCGAGTGTGGGGCCACAGCAGGGAGGGGCGAGCAGGTGGATCATTAACCAGCGGAGCCCTGGGAGGTGCAGGGCTCGGCCTGATTGGTCCCCAACCCAATCAGGCCAGGCCGTCTCTGGCAGGGCGTCTGCCTCGCTGTGTGTCCCCTGGACCCAGCCCTTAGCCTCGTCTGCCTGTGGCCTGGCCCCACTTCCCTGAGCCCCTTCCTGGCGCTGGCATGGCCAAGGCCGGCCTGAGGGGCTGGCTGCTCTGGGCCCTGCTCCTGCCATCGGTGAGTCTGGAGCCTGCGTCCTCTCCCCAATGCCTCCCATCGGGGGTCCCAGGCAGGGGGCTTCTTAGTGACAGTGAGGGAGGGCCCAGGTTTCAGGGGCTAGACTTTGGATAGCCAGGGGATCCCAGGCGCCCCAGAGGAGGGATGTGGGTGGGGGGTGCTGGGCTGCCCAAGCCTCCAGGTCATGGGGTTAGCTGCACACGGGGTGGGGGAGGAGGAGGCGGTTGGACAGGGTGTGACCAAGGGTCTCCCAACCCTGGTCGGCTGCAGATGCCCTGGCCTGAGGTGGCTGGTGGGGTGGCTTCCGAGCCATGGATTTAACATCTGGGTTTGGGAAGAGGTCACGTTTCTCGCTCACTTGTGGGTCTGGGAGGGTGAGCGAAGGCTCTCCTGCAGGCAGGGGAGGGTAGGGGTGGCTGTGCACAGAAGCTTCCCCAGGGTCCCTGGCCTCTGGGTGTGGCCTGCAGCTGGGGCACCATGGCACCAGTAGTGATGCTGATGACGCCCTCGTGGGCAGTGGCTGGCACCGACTCAGCCCCTCGGAATGGCCTCCGAGGGTCTCCCCACCCGTCCCCTTACCCTCCAGTGGGACCTCACTCAGTGCAGATCCATCGGGTCCCCTCCCTCTTGTCAGTGACCTGGTTGCTCAGGATGAGCCCTGGCTGTGCCTGTGACACCACCCCTCACCCAGCCCCCGGCAGCGCGTCGCTGCCCGGCCCCACATCCATCCTCCCCTAGTGCCTCCCCGTCTTTCCGGGCCACTGGCGCCGGGCCACGCTGAGGCTTCCCCGCTCCGTAGGTCCGGGCCGAGCTGTACACACCCATCCACCAGCCCGGGTACTGTGCCTTCTACGGTGAGTGTGGGAAGAACCCCGAGCTGTCCGGCAGCCTGGCCTCGCTGTCCAATGTGTCCTGCCTGTCCAACACGCCCGCCCGCCCCGTCACGGGCGGGCACCTGGCCCTCCTGCGGCGCGTCTGCCCCCGGCTCTACACCGGCCCCAACACCACCTATGCCTGCTGCTCCCAGAAGCAGCTGGTGTCGCTGCAGCTCAGCCTGGCCGTCACCAAGGCCCTGCTGAGCCGCTGCCCGGCCTGCTCGGACAACTTCGTGAGCCTGCACTGCCACAACACCTGCAGCCCCGACCAGAGCACCTTCATCAACGTGACGCGCGTGGCTGTACGGGCGGGCAGCCAGCCCCCGGCCGTGGTGGCCTACGAGGCCTTCTACCGGCGCAGCTTCGCCGAGCAGACCTACGCCTCCTGCAGCCGCGTGCGCATCCCCGCGGCCGCCACGCTGGCGGTGGGCACCATGTGTGGCGCCTACGGCTCCGCCCTCTGCAACGCCCAGCGCTGGCTCAATTACCAGGGGGACACGGGGAACGGCCTGGCGCCACTGGACATCACCTTCCACCTGTGGGAGCCCAGCCAGGCCGCGGGGAGTGAGATGCAGCCCCTGGACGGGGAGATCACTCCCTGCAACCAGTCGCAGGGCGACGGCACCACCGTCTGCTCCTGCCAGGACTGCGTCGCGTCTTGCCCGGCTGTCGCCCAGCCCGAGGCCCTGGATGCGACCTTCCGCCTGGGCCGCATGGCCGGTGGGCTGGCCCTGATCATCATCCTGTGCTCTGTCCTCGCCGTGTTCACTGCCTTCCTCACGGCGCCCCGCCTGCGCTCCTGCAGGAAAATGGGGGGGACGCGGGACCCCAAGGCCGGCCCCAGCTTCTCCAACAGACTCAGCCTCTCCACACACACCCTCCTCAGCCGGGGCTTCCAGGGCTGGGGCATGTGGGTGGCCTCGTGGCCCCTGACAGTTCTGCTGGTGTCCGTCGCCGTGGTGGCGGCCTTGGCCGGGGGGCTGGCCTTTATGAAACTGACCACGGACCCCGTGGAGCTGTGGTCAGCCCCAAACAGCCAGGCCCGGAGGGAGAAGGAGTTCCACGACCAGCACTTCGGCCCCTTCTTCCGGACCAACCAGGTGATCCTGACGGCGCCCCGCCGGCCCGGCTACAGGTACAACTCCCTGCTGCTGGGGCCCAAGAACTTCAGCGGGGTGCTGGACACCGACCTGCTGCAGGAGCTGCTGGCGCTGCAGGAGACGCTGCGGCACCTGCAGGTGTGGTCGCCCGAAGAGCAGCGCAACGTCTCCCTGCGGGACATCTGCTACGCCCCCCTCAACCCGGGCAACGCCAGCCTCTCTGACTGCTGCATCAACAGCCTCCTGCAGTATTTCCAGAGCAACCTCACGAGCCTGCTGCTCACCGCCAACCAGACGCTCACGGGGCAGACCGCCCAGGTGGGCTGGCGGGACCACTTCCTCTACTGCGCCAAGTGAGTCCTGGACACCGGCCCCAGGCAGGTGCTGGGGCGGCGGGGCACCGTCGCAGGGCCCCCCCCACCCCCGCCCCGCGTGGCTCCATGTCTGGGCCTGGGGGCTGCAGTGCCCCCTGGTGGGGGTCCTGTGCGCTGGGGCAGATCCGTGCGTGGCCTTCCTGGGCTTTCTGTCGAGCTCCTGACTGAGCAGGGCGCGTCCTTGGTTTGCGCGTCCGGCGCTGCGTTCCGGCATTGGGGTCTGCGTGGCCAGCGCACTGGCCTCGCACCGTAGCGGGAGAGGGAGGGGCGTTGAGTGGCCTTCCCAGATAATTGTGCGTTCTCTGCTCGTGGTCCTTTCTTAACTGTTAGCTGCCACGGGGTGCGGAAGCCTCATCTGTGGCCCGTTAGTTCTTCACACACTGAAGAGCAAGAGGGTAAAAACCCAGGAGCGTCACGTGACACGTGGAGAGAGTCCTGAGCTCGCGCCCCTTGGAAGCCTGGGCTGGAGGGCGGGCCTCACTTGGGCTGCTCCCCAGAGTCTGTGCTGGACCCCGGGCGCCGCAGAGCCGCAGGCTGCGGGGGGCTGGGGCCTGGGTCCCCAGCCCTCACACTGGCTTCGTTTTGATTCTGGACGTTCACAACCACTTTGGGGGTCCATTATCCCCACTTCGAAGACGGAGACGGAGACTCGCGGGGGTGGGGGTGGGGGTAGGGGGCTGCTCGAGGCCATGCGGCAGCTGCGCTCCCAGGACTGCTGGTGACCGACGAGCACTTTGTCCAGGGGCCTGCGCTGCTCTTGCCGTAGGGTCCAGAAGGGGTGGAGACTGGCCCAAAGTCGCCAAGTCTGCAAACTGTCCCCAGGAAAGAAAGAGACACAGTTGGGCCTCCAGGGTCCCGGGCAGCGGTGGAGGGGGGCGGGAGGAGGCCCCAGGCACTGCGAGGCCTCAGCAGCTCTGTCCGTGGTCGGGACTGGGGACGGTCCGGCCCCGCTCCAAGGCACCAGGTGTGGGGCTCGCCCACCGGCTTCGCCCACTGGGGTGCAGAGACGATGGGCCTTGGGGCCGGGCTGGCCATGGTGGCGTGAGCTCAGGCGTCCCCGGTCCGAGGGCCCGGGTCCGCCCTGCCTTGGGCCGTGTGAGGTTTTGCTGGGAGCAGTGGCCCTGGCCGGGGTCAGGGGCTGGTGCGGGGCTGCAGCCGTCCTTCCTCTCCCTCCAGCGCCCCCCTCACCTTCAAAGACAGCACGGCGCTGGGCCTGAGCTGCATGGCCGACTATGGAGCCCCGGTGTTCCCTTTCCTCGCCGTGGGCGGCTACAAGGGTGAGCTGGGCAGCCCTGGGGAGGCCGCCAGGGCCACCAGGGGGCAGGAGCGGGAGCAGTGGTGGGCAGCCACGCTGGAGGGGACTGGGTGGCACTGTCGACCTGCCCGTCCTCAACCCCCCTCCCCTTCTCCCCACGCTGCTCAGACTCTCTGGTTTTGTGCCTGTGGCCGAGAGGGGGACGTGGAGTCGGCCTCAGACAGTGACACAGATAAGGGTGGTGGGGGGGGGGGGCGTTGGGAAGGCCTCAGGGGTGGGATGCTGAGCTCTTCTCCCCCCCAGGGAAGGACTATTCTGAGGCAGAGGCCCTGATCTTGACCTTCTCCCTCAACAACTACCTTCCCGGGGACCCCCGGCTGGCCCAGGCCAAGCTCTGGGAGGCAGGCTTCTTGGAGGAGATGCGAGCCTTTCAGCAGCGAGTGGCTGGCACCTTCCAAGTCACGTTCATGGCAGAGGTAGGGGCTGTGGGGTCCAGGGCTCTGGGACACCCCCGGCGGCTTGTGGTGGGTTCCCCTGGCCCCATCCTCAGTGACCCTGGGCTGTGGCCACCTGCTCGGGAGGACAGGGGGCAGGAATGCTGCCCAGCGGGGCCCACGGCCATCAGGGGTCAGCGGCGGGTGGGTGTCTGCAGCGCTCCCTGGAGGATGAGATCAGCCGGACCACGGCCGAGGACCTGCCCATCTTCGCCGTCAGCTACCTGGTCATCTTTCTGTACATCTCCCTGGCCCTGGGCAGCTACACCAGCTGGCGCCGCGTGCTGGTGAGGAGGGGGAGGGACGCGGGGAGGGGCATCTAGAACCTTCCCAACCAGATCTCCTTGCCACCAGGGACACACCACAGAGGTCCCCTGGGCTGACACCTCACACATCCCCCCAACAGACCCCACTCTGAAGTGCAAACCTAGCGCGTAGGGTCTGGTGGGACACGGCCCCCTCCAGCCCCGTGTCCACGCCCGCAGGCTGAGCCCCTCCTGTTGCAGGTGGACGCCAAGGTCACGCTGGGCCTGGGCGGGGTGGCCGTGGTGCTGGGAGCCGTCTTGGCCTCCATAGGCCTGTTCTCCTACGCGGGCGTGCCCACCTCCCTGGTGGTGCTCCAGGTGGTGCCTTTCCTGGTGCTGGCCCTGGGGGCTGACAACGTCTTCATCTTCGTCCTGGAGCACCAGGTGGGTGGGCACTGACCTGAGCCTTGTGCCCCGTCCCAGACGCCCTGGTGGGGGTTTCCTGGGCTCCCTGCCCAAGGCTGGCCTCCCTGCCCCTGTGGGCCACCTCTGCTGCTGTGCAGCGTTCCAGGGAGGGACGGGTCAGAGTCAATTAACCTCTGCTGTTGGTGGACACAGAGGGGCCAGCGGTCATTGGGCCATGGGTGCCCCGGACAGCCCAAAGCACACCCAGCCTCCGTCTGTGCCCGACTCAGAGGAGGGGAGTGCTGACCTGGTCCTCGGGCTCGGCCGGATCTCCAGGTGATGGCCAAGAGAGGCATGTGCCCACTCTGCTGGCTGGCCCTGGACCTGGTCCCTGCTGTCCCCTCTCCCTCCAGAGGCTGCCGAGGAAGCCCGGGGAGGGCCTGGAGGCCCACATCGGCCGCGTGCTGGGCAGCGTGGGGCCTAGCATGCTGCTCTGCAGCGTCTCTGAGGCCATCTGCTTCTTCCTGGGTGAGCCTGGGCAAGGACACCGCAGATCCCGGGGTGCAGGCAGCACCCCCAGCTCCTGTGTGCACAGGACCCTTGCCCTGAGCACCACCTCTGTCCTCCAGGTGCCCTGACCCCCATGCCCGCGGTGCAGACCTTTGCGCTGACCTCCGGCCTCGCGGTGGTCCTGGACTTCCTGCTACAGATGTCAGCGTTCGTGGCCCTGGTGGCCCTTGACGCCAGGAGGCAGGAGGTCGGGGACCTGGCCGGCCCCCGTTGGCTGGGACGGGGTGGGGGGGCTCCACTCTGCAGAGAAGGCTCAGAGTGGAACTTGGAGCAGGGACACTAGACGGGAATATTTGGGCCACATGGCCCCCAAACAGAAAAGTAATTGTGCTGTGGTCATTTGGGGGAATGGATCAGACTTCCTAACACACATGAGGTCTTGAAATAAACTGTAAGTCAGAGACTGACAGTGCAGAACTCAAAGGGGTGGCATCAGGTACGAGCTGCACACTGGCCAGTGCCTCGGTGCCCAGGGGTGAGGGGGAGGTGGTCCCTGGGGTCTACTCTGGTGTCACCTGGAAGGGCTGCTCCCCCAGGCCTCCCGGCTAGACGGCTGCTGCTGCCTCCGTGCCAAGAGGCCTCCCCCTCCTGGCCCGAGCGAGGGGCTTCTGCTCCGATTCTTCCGCAAGGTCTATGCCCCGTTCCTGCTGCACCAGGTCACCCGCGTGGTCGTGGTGAGTGGGGCGGGAGGGGCAGCTGGGGCCCTCACAACGCTGGGGATGGGCGGGGGCTGCTCAGCTTGACCTTCACTTCCCAGTTGTCTGCGGTCCAGAGCTCTTCCCAGGGGGTCTGGTGCTGAAGCCCCGGGGGTGGGGGGCGGCTGGCAGCAGGGATGAAAGCCCAGCTCCAGAGTGTTTCCAAGGACAGCCAACCAGACTCAGGTTCGGGGAAGAGCCGGAGACCCCTGTGTGGCCAGGTTCTCACGCGCGACTCCCTCCTCAGCTCCTGCTGTCGCTGGCCCTGTTCGGGGCGTGTATGTACTTCATGTGCCACATCAGTGTGGGTCTGGACCAGGAGCTGGCCCTGCCCAAGGTGAGCCTGGCGCTGTGGCCCCGGTCCTCCGGTCGGCTGGAGGGTCCACAGCGCAGAGCGGGGGGGGGGGGCGGTGAGGACGCTCCAGGCCAGGGCAAGTGGGGGTGCAGGGCTTCTCCCTCCCTCGTGGGCCTGGGGGGAGAGGCCCATCTTGCAGAACTGACATTCTGTCCTCACTGACCGCGAACTCCCCACGCTCCCCTCCCCCAGCCCACGGACCACCATTCTGTTTTCTGTCTCTGATTCCAACTCCGCTAGGGACCTCATGTCCGTGGAATTGTACCGTGTTTGTCCTTGTGGCCGGCTTACATATAAACACACACACATACATACTGTATTCACCCACCTACGGACGGACGCTGGGTGACCTCCCCGTTGTAGCCACTGTGAATGCCGCTGCTGTGAGCACCGGTGCACAGACATCCCTTGGAGACCCTGCTTTCCCTTCTTTTGAACTTTTTTTTTAAAGATTCTGTTTTATTTTTTAGAGAGAAGGTAAGGGAGAGAGAAAGAGAGGGAGAGAAACATCCATGTGTGGTTGCCTCTCACATGGCCCCCACCGGGGACCTGGCCCACAACCCAGGCATGTGCCCCGACTGGGAATTGAACCGGCGACCCCCCTGGTTCCCAGCCTGCGCTCAATCCACTGGGCCACACCAGCCAGGGCTGCTTTCCCTTCTTTTGGATAAATGCCTGGCAGTAGAATTTCTGGATCATATGGTACAGCGGCTCTATTTTTTGAGGATCCCCCACACTGCTTCCACAGTGACTGCAGCAATTTCTTTCCCACCAACAGTGCACAGGATTCTAATTTCTCCACATCCTGGCCAACACTTACTGTTTTCTGGGTTTTATTCTTTTATTTATTTTTATTTTTAAAAATCTTCACTGATGGATATGTTTTATTTTTTATTATTTTTATTTTTAAAGATTTTATTGATTTATTTTTAGAGAGAGGGGAAGGGAGGGAGACAGAGAGGGAGAGAAACATCAATGTGTGCTTGCCTCTCACGCACCCCCTGCTGGGGGCCTGGCCCACAACCCAGGCCTGTGCCCTGACTGGGAATCGAACCCGGACCCTTTGGTTCCCAGCCCGTGCTCAATCCACTAAGCTACACCAGCCAGGGCTATTTTTTATTTTTTAAAAGATTTTATTTATTTGCCTGGCTGGTATAGCTCCTGGTTCAATTCCCAGTCTGGGCACATGCTTGGGTTGCAGGCCAGGTCCCCAGTGAGGGCCATGTGAGAGGCAACCATACATTGCTCTTTCTCCCTCCCTTCTCCTCTCTCTAAAAATAAATAAAAAAAGATTTTATTTATTTATTTTTAGAGAGAGGGGAAGGAAAGGAGAATGAGAGGGAGAGAAACATCAGTGTGTGGTTGCCTCCACTGGGGTCACAGCCTGCAACTCAGGCATGTGCCCTGACTGGGAATAGAACCAGTGACCCTTTGGTTCTCAGGCCCATGCTCAATCCACTGAGCCACACCAGCCAGGGCCTGATGGGTATGTTTTATTGACTTTAGAGAGAGGAAGGGGGAGAGAGAGAATGGAACATCAATCGGGTGCCTCCTGTGTGCGTCTGGGGGGCAAACCCACAACCCAGGCGTGTGTCCTGAACAGGAAGCGAACTGGTGACCCTGTGGTTCCCAGGCCGGTGCTCAGTCCACTGAGGCACACCAGCCATGACTTACGTATCTTTTTTGGAGAAATGTCTATTTAAGTCTTTTGCCCATTTTTTAATCAGGTTGGATTTCCCTTTCAAAGTATCCACTGTTCCATAGATTCCGCAGCTGATTTTGGGGTGCTGATTTTCTTTCCTACAATCTCATTGAATTTATTTATTAGTTCTAACCATTTTTTAGTGGAATTTTCTTTTCTTGTCGTGCATTTTTAAATGTGCATATGACTGTGTAATCCGCGAACAGAGACTGTTTTCGGTGCTCCTCTCCGGTGTGGAAGGCTCTGCTCCTGTTTCTCACCTGTTTGCTCGGCCGCCCCCGGCACTGGCGGAGTGAGCCCACTGCTGCTCCTGACCCGAGAGGAAGCACGTTTAGGTTTCCGCCTTGAGTGCGCCGTTGCTGGAGGGATGTTCATACATGGCCTTTGTCGTGCCGAGACACTTTCCTGCATTCCCACTTTTCTGAGGTTTTTTTTTTAATCATGAGAGGATATAGGATTTTGCGAAATGCTTTATCTGTGGCAATTTTCATTCTTTATTTTTTATTTTGAGAACCACTACTTAAAAAAAAAAAAGATTTTGTTTATTTGTTGCTGTGGCGTGAGAGCTCCCGGCGTTCTGCAGGCACCGTATTTCAGACTTGGAATTTTGGTCTGTTCCCGGGCTGGCGACACCCCCCCAGGGAGGCGTGTGACCCCGTGGGCAAACGGCCGGCACTCTGCCCGGCGCGGTGTCGCCAGCCCTGGTTCTGGGTCTTGTGTGTGAGCTCATTCGAGGTGGTAGGCGATGCCACAGCGTCCGTGGGCAGGTGTATTACACGCATGTCTGACTTATAATATTTTCAACCTGCAGTGGGTTTATTGGCATGTAACCCATGTACGCTGAGGAGCACCTGTACCAGGGATGTGTGGAGGAGTTTTGCATCAAGGTTCATTAAGGATATTGGTCGATAGTTCCTCTTGTAGTTAGTGTCTTTGTCTGGCTTCGGAATCAGGGCAAAGCTGACCTTGAAAAACGAGTTTAAGGTGTGTTCAATTTTTAGAGGAGTTTGAGGAGTACTGGTGTTAACTGTTCTTTAAATGTGGTGGAGTTCACCGGGAAGGCCAGCTGTGGCCAGAGCCTATACGTCGTGTGGTACGTGTGATTGTAAGTGTTGAAGCGGAGTTTGTGGCTGACGCCTGGTTTATCGCGTGGACTGTCCCGTACGTAACTGAGATTCGAGAATCCCGGGTGTTTTGTCCTCGTTGGGTGGCGTGCTCTGTTATTTGTCTGTGAGAGCGCAGTGGTGGGTGGAGCTGTTCAGGCCTCGGTTTCCCTGCTTATTCCGTCTGGCTGTTCTGCCCACACTGAGGGCGGAGTGTTGAACCCTCCCCCCCGTTACTGTAGAACTCCCTGGTTCTCCCCTGGACTCTGTGCATTTTGCCTCCTAGGTTCTGGGCGGTCTGTCCGTAGGTGATAAATGTTCACACGTCCTCCCGTTTCCCGCATGGAACTTTTTATTCATACGCGACGTCCTCCTTCGTCTCCGTGAGCATTTCGGTGCAGAGTCTACCTTGTCTGCTGTCAGGAGAGCCACCCTCCACCCTTTCGGTTCCACTTGCGCAGAAAGGACCTTCCCCACCCTTCCACGTCCCACTGGGGGCACCTTGGGCTCTCGTGCGAGTGCCTTGTGGACAGCGTGTCGCTGGGTCACGCTTTCTAGCCCATTGAGCCGATCTGCAGCTTGCGACTGGAGAGATTAGGCTGTTTGTGTTTAAAGTGATTGCTGGTGAGGAGTCACTGTTTGTTTTCTCCAAGCCTTAGAGCCGTTTTTGTCTCGTGTCCTGTGTTAGTCTTCTCTTGTGTTCCGTTGATTTTTATCAGGAAAACTTTGAAATTCCCTGCTCATTTCCTTTGGTGCATATTCTGTGGCTGTTTTCTTTGTGCTCACCAGGGGCGTTACACTGAACATCCCACACTGTAACACTGTAATTTGAATTTATTGCAGCTTAGCTTCAGTAACGCACCAAGTTCTGCTCCTTTACAGTGCTGTCTCCACCCCTTTCAACGCCTCAGATTTACATCTTCATATACTGTGTGCCCCAAACATAGACTAGTAATTTTATGTAATGGTGGAGTTACAGGTTAAAGACACAATAATACTAGAATTCGTGAGTGCTCGTGGGCAACTGACTCTTTTTTTTGTTAAGATTTTATTTGTTTATTTAGAGAGGGGAAGGGAAAGAGAGGGAGAGAAACATCAATGTGTGATTGCCTCTCACATGCCCCTCACTGGGGACCTGGCCTGCAACCCAGGCATGTGCCCTGACTGGGAATCGAACCCGTGACACTTTGGTTTGCAGGCCTGCGCTCAATCCACTGAGCTACACCAGCCAGCGTTGTTGACTCTCAAACAACATGGGTTTGAACTGCTCGGGTCCCCTCATATGTAGATTATTTCCAATATATATCAGAAAACTTTTCTGAGATTTGTGATGATTTGAAAAAACTCACAGATGAACTGAGTAGCCCAAAAAGATCGGAAAAATATAAGAAAAATTGGGCATGTAATGAATCACAAAATCCATGTAGATACAAGTCTATTTTATCGTTACGACCATAAGACATAGACAAGTTTGTTATAAAAAAGCTAGAGGCCATCAGCTCTTGTGGACGGCACACGGGGCCGTTAGTGGCCGGGCACATCCTCTGTGCTGCCATCAGGATTGCGGGCCCCTCCTGTGGCTGTGCCGTGAGCTCGAGCTTTGCGAGGGCCCAGGTGCGCGGCGCAGTCCGTGTCTCCAGCAAAGTGTGCGTCGCGGCGGAAAGTGGTCTGCCTGCTCTCCTGTGTCTTCCTCCCCTTCAGTGCGATCGATGCCCCAGGCGCCGAATGACCTCACCAGCGCCAGGGGAAGTGCCCGCAGGGACGCACAGGGCGGTCTTGGCGTCAGAGGGAGAAGCTGGGCTGTGTGGCCGGCAGCAGGGCTTGGCCGCCGTTTCAACATGAATGAGTCCGGTGGAAGGACCACTGCAAACAAAGAAGAGGAAATTCGTGGAGCCCGGCTGCAGCTGCACCAGCAGCACAAGCCCCTCGCGCTTTTTGGGACCTAGCTTTTCATCTCGTCTGGGGAGGCCGCTTTTCCGTGGGGGCAGGGCTGCTGAGGGAAAGGCATCCCCACCAGCCCTGATAGGACTCCTGAGAGCAACGCCATCCTAGGAAAGAGCAAAATGTGAAGGATCTAAAGCTGGAGAATTTAATGCCAGCACGGGATGGCCTGATCATTCTAAAAAGAGCTTCTGCTTTACAAATGTCAAGATAACAGAAGAAGCAGCTTCTGCCGACCGAGAGACCTCAGGCAGTTCCTAGATGCCCTTAAGAAAATCACTGGAGAGAAAGGACATCAGCCTGAATGGGTCTGCAAGGCAGATGGAAGTGCCCAGTTCTAGGGAAAAAGTGCCACATCCGTTAGCAAGGAGGAGAGGGAGCCCCGGACGGAAGGAGGAGGGTGGCTGGCCCTGCCGTCTCCTGCACACGCAGTCAGTCGGGTTGGCGGTCGGAGCCACCCTTTTCTCTGATGCCCTAGACGAGCCTGGGAGGGGAGACCAACACCGGCTCCCAGGCCTCGGGGAACGACAAGAAGGCCTCGTCCAGAGGAGCCCATTTCTGGTTCCATCGACACGCTGTCCCTGAAGTCGGGAAGTACCCGCTGCCTTGAGAAGTTGTTTGGGTGTTAATGTCCCCGGCCACCCAGAACCCTGTGAGTTCAATAGGCATCGAAGTGGTGACTCGCCCCACGCATGTCTCTAATTCGGCCCTTGGATCTGGGGTCTGAGGACCCCAGGGCTCCCCCGACGCGATCTCTCAGGCAGGACGGACAGCGCTGTGGGAGGGAGCCACACGGAGACATCAGAGAGTCTGGAAGGGCCACCCCACTGCAGACGCTGTGAGAGCCGCCCGCCCGAGACAGCGAGTCCCTGCCGGAGGAACCCGTTCCGATGCCACGCACGATTCCCAGGACTGAGGCAGAGCCGACGGGGGTCGTGGCAGGGACGGTGGGCGCAGCAGAAAGAGGAGGGGCGGTGGAAGGCGTCAGGTTGGACGTCCGGCAGAAACTCAAGAGCTGGCAGACCCTGCTGCAGGGGCCCGATGCACGGTGCTGGACACAGGCTAGCGCCGACCACTCCGGGCAGCTCGACTCCTCTCACAGCACGGACCCTTCTGGAACACAGGCGGCAGAACTGACGTGGGCGGTGGAGGACGGAGCGCAACGGCACGGAGACGACTGAGAGATCAGAAAGGGGAAAAGTCAGAGAGAGGAGACGACGCGGCTCCATGCAGCCTCCCTCTCCGCCTTCCACAGCGTGAAGACCTTTGCGATGACCGATGACCGTCCCCCGCCGACCGAGCCGTGGAGAGTCTTCTGCCGCACAGCTGATCAGCTGTGTGTGTGAGAGGGTCTCCGCGTGGAAACTGAAAACCACGGCGGCACTACGCGAGGGTCCTTGTCCAGTCACCACTGTTGTCACCTCAGTGTAGGGCGTCATGTGCCAGGTGTGTTTGCAAGTGGGTGGCCCGTCCGTACGCAGGCGTGAGATGAGTGACATTCGTGTAAATTAATGCCGTGTTTGTGTTCATACTGTCTTATAACTTGGCTTCAAGGAAAGATGTTATTGTACAGAATGTCTCTCTCATCATTGGAGAAACTGACTCTCAGACTGTCATCACAGGTAGGTGGCTTTTAAAAAATGTAACAATGATTGAGCACCGGCCTGCAAACCAAAGGGTCGCCAGTTCGATTCCCAGTCAGGGCACACGCTGCGTTGTGGGCTGGGTCCCCAGTAGGGGCCACGTAAGAGGCAACCACATAGTGATGCTTCTCTCCCTCTCTTTCTCCTTCCCTTTCCCTCTCTCTCTGAAAATAAATAAATAAAATCTTTTTAAAAATATATCAGTTTCTAATAAAATATTACTTAAAAAGAAATGTACCCATGGTGGGGGGTGGTGTGGGTGGGACGCAGGAGAGCAAAGCGGGAAAAATTGGGACAACTGTAGCAGAATAAACAAGAATGTTTAAAAAGACCAGAAATGGCACAGCGTCCCAGCGCTGCTTTGTGGCTGTGGCGCTGCAGCCGTAGACGTCCCGTAGGGACCCCGCGGTGACGCGGGCGAGGCTAGGGACCCCGCGGCAATGTCTTTGCCGGGGCTTTGCTGTCGAGGCAGCATGACTCCTGCCAACAAGCACGACTTTCGTCCACACGTTGTCTTTCGCTTCTGATGCCTGGCGTTGGCAATGCCATAAGACCCGCCGCGGTTTGTGTCGCGCGCGGCAACGCTGACGCACGTGCCGATGACCCGTAGACACACGACCTGCACTTCCAGTGCCGGCCCGCGTGGCACAGAACCAGGATGCATTTTCTCTCCCTGACGATGTGTCCTAATGCCACTTGCTTTTCTCCAGCTTGCTTTGTTGTTAGAATACAGCTATAAAACATGCAGCATGCAAGATGTGTGTTAACTCACCATTATGGGATCAGTCAGGCTTCCGGTCAACAGTAGGCTACCAGTAGTTATATTTGGGGGGAGTCAAAAATTATAATGGGATTTTCAACTGTGTGGGGTCGGCACCCCTAAGCCCTGCATGTTCAAGGGTCCACTGCGTTTCCCTTGACCAGGGACTGTTAGGACTTCATGTGGCTTTGGGTCACACACTAGCATCCTTTCACTTGAACCTGAAGGACTCCCTTCAGCATTCCTGCAGGGCAGGTCTTGTGGTAACGAATTCTTTCAGCCTCTAGTCATCTGGGAATGTCCTAATTTGTCCCTTTTTATTTTTGAAGAACGGTTTTGCCAGAAATGGGATTCTTGATTGTCAGGTTTTCCCCTTCAGCACCTTGAACATACAAACCTATTCCTGAAGTTTCTACTTCCAAGGTTGCTAATGAAAAATATGTTTATAGTCTTGGGGGGGGGTGTCCTTGTATGTGAAGAGTCTTTTCTATCTTGTTGCTTTCAAAATTCTCTCTTTGTCTTTCAACAGTTGGATTGCAGCATGCCTTGGTGTGGGTCTCTTGGAGTTTGTTAAACTTCTTGGATGTTTATTTCATATCTTTCATCAAATTTGGAAATTTTAGCCATTATTTCTGCACATAAATTCCCTGTTTCCTTTTTCCTCTCTCTTGTGCTTCTGGGATTCCCATGATGCGAACGTTGGCCAGCCTGATGGTGTTCCACAGGTCCCTAAGAATCTGTCCACTATTCTTTAACCTTTTTCCGTTCTGTTCCTTAGCTGATCATTTCAATTGCCCTATGTCGTGTTTGTTTATTTTTCTTCTGACTGCTCAGACATGCTTTTCAGTCCCTATAGTAAATGTCTCATTAGTTATTGTACTTTTTCACATTTCTTTTTGCTTCTGTTTTCTGTTTTCTATTTATTGCTCTTTCCCTTTTATTCAACACTTAAAAAATTTTTTTTAAGATTTTATTTATTTATTTTTAGAGAGGGGAAGGGAGGGAGAAAGAGAGAGAGAGAAACATCAATGTGTGGTTGCACCTTGCGTGCCCCCTACTGGGGACCTAGCCCCGCAACCCAGGCATGTGCCCCGACTGGGAATTGAACTTGCGACCTTTTGGTTCGCAGTCCGCGCTCCATCCACTGAGCCACACCAGCCAGGGCTCAGCACTTTTTTTTTTTTTTTTTTTTTCACTTTGACCACCTCGGAGCTTCTCTAAGACAGTCGTTGGAAAGCCTGTGTCTGGCTCGTGCACCAGGTAGCCATTCTCAGGAGCGGCATCCCTGGTCGATTTTCATCCCCAGGTGTGGGCCGAGTTTTCCGATCGTCTTTGTGTCTCGCGGCTTGTGCAGTTGTGGTCGTTGGGAAGTGGGCGTCTGAGTCTTGCCGCGTGCTGGCTGTAGAGACCTCATTAGCCCCTTCCCGTGGGTTTGGTTCATTTTTCTTTTAATTTGATTGTTGCTGGTGTCTTTGTCCTGGAAATTAGGCGCAGGTGTAAAGTTAAAGTCCTACCAAGTCTTTTCTTTTTTAAAAATAGATTCTGAGAGAGAAAGGAAGGGGAGAGAGAGAAACGTCAACTGTTGGCCTCTCATATGCACCCCAACTGGGGACCGAACCCATAACCTAGGTGTGTGTCCTGACCGGGAGTCAAACCCAAACATTTTGGTGTATGGGATGATGCTCCCACCAACTGAGCCTCCCAGCTAGGGCTTACCACACCTTTTCTGAGCCTCACCTTTTCCTGGGCTTTTGTGGTGACGGTCTAAATTCTCACATATTTGTAGTTGCTTTTGATTCCTATTTCTTAAAATGTCTGGTTCCCAAAAGGAGAAAAAGGGGAAAAAACAGTAAACTGGGCTCACACCCTTTAAACATCTCGGAAGTCACTTCAGCCCGAGGCGGTGGAGGGCATGACGGCAGCGGCAGCGCTGAGATCAGACGCAGGGACTGACGATCAGAACACAGACTTCTGATGGTCGGGGGTGGGGGGTCCTCACAGCCCAGCCTGGGTCCTGCCAGCCCCGGGCAGCCTGCCCCTGGGAGGCGTGCGTGGCTGCCCTCCCCAGGGCCCAGAGGGCGGCAGATGGGTTGCTGCAGCCATGCCAACAGCTGAAATTGATCCAGATTAACCACAGTTTACCCGCTAAGTTGTTCTTGGGGTTTCAGGTCCCTGCTAGCACCCAGAGTTCCAGAACGATCCCATGAGACAGGCTCTGCCAGTGCAGCAGCTGTCCAGGGGGCAGGGGCTGCCCGGTGCCTCCTGCTCCCGCTCCCCCCTGATGTCCTTCTGAGGTTTTACACTGTTGGAAAAGGGACAGTCCCTGCCTGGCACAGGGACTCCAGGGGGTGACAGGGATGTTTGCCTGTGCATGTGGGCTGCGGTCACAGGCAGCCTGTGAGACTGTGGCTGTGCCAGAGAGGGGTGTGGGGACCAAGTGGCAGGTACGGCGTGTGTGTGTGTGCCGGAGTGTGTTCAAGCGGGCTGCAGTCTGCACTCTGTGCTTGCACCTCCGTGAGTGTATTCTGCGTGTGCACCTGTGATTACACCTGGGTGTGTGCACCCCCCTCCGTGGGTGCACCTCATGCGGCTCTGTCATGGAACGGCACCTGTGCCCCCGCGGGTGTCAGCCTCTGCAAATGAGCACATCTCTGTGTGCGTGCCTCCTTGAGTGTGAGCCTCCATGAGAGTGCGCCTCTGTGAGTGTGCCTCTGTGAATGTGCGCCTCCGTGAGTGTGCACCTCTGTGAGTGTGCGCCTCTGTGAGTGTGCCTCTGTGAATGTGCGCCTCTGTGAGTGTGCCTCCGTGAGTGTGCGCGTCTGTGAGTGTGCACCTCCGTGAGTGTGCACCTCTGTGAGTGTGCACGTCTGTGAGTGTGCCTCCGTGAGTGTGCGCCTCTGTGAGTGTGCCTCCGTGAGTGTGCGCGTCTGTGAGTGTGCACCTCCGTGAGCGTGCGCCTCCGTGAGTGCGCACGTCTGTGAGTGTGCCTGTGAGTGTGCGACTCTGTGAGTGTGTTGCCTCCATGTGTGCCTCTGTGAGTGTGCACCTCCGTGAGTGTGCGCCTCCGTGAGCATGCGCCTCCGTGAGCGCGCGCCTCCGTGAGCGCGCGCCTCTGTGAGTGTGCCTCCATGAGTGTGTGCCTCCGTGAGTGTGCGACTCTGTGAGTGTGCCTCTGGGTCTGCGAGCTGGGGTGAGCCCCTTGGGATGCCTGTGGCCCGGTCTCCCTCACGATCCTCCGTTGCAGGACTCCTACCTGCTCGACTACTTCCTCTTTCTGAACCGCTACTTTGAGACGGGGGCCCCGGTCTACTTCGTCACCACCGCGGGCTACAACTTCTCCAGCAAGGCGGGCATGAATGCCATCTGCTCCAGCTCCGGCTGCGACAGCTACTCCCTCACCCAGAAGATCCAGTATGCCGCCGAGTTCCCTGAGCAGTGAGTGTCCTGTGCCCGCCCTGGTCTGCGCCCCCGCCCACCTCCTGTTCCTGTCCCCGTCCCACCTGCTGCCACGTGCCTGGAGGGCCCAGGGCGGGGGTCAGGCCAGGGAAGGACCCACCGCTGGCCTGTCTGGTCCTGCCCTCCGACCCCCTGCCCCGACCCCCAGGTCTTACGTGGCCATCCCTGCCTCCTCCTGGGTGGACGACTTCATTGACTGGCTGACGCCGTCCTCCTGCTGCCGCCTGTACACCTCTGGCCCCCATAAGGACGAGTTCTGCCCCTCCACCGCCAGTGAGTGCCAAGTGTTCATGGCCCCCACAGCTCGGGGAAACTGAGGCGAGAGAAAGGAGAGAACTGGCGAGGTCTCCTTAGCCCCTCACACTCTCCTACAGGTCGGCAGGGGTGGGGCACAGGCTTGGTGTGCATGTGCGGGTGGCCAGGCCGCACAGCTGGGTGCCCCGCTGGACCGCCAGGCACTCGCACACTCCCGTTTCTCCTGGGCACACTGGCTCCCACGCGTGAGGAGCAGGCAGTGAGTGGGGAGGCCCTGTGGCTGTCGCTCTACTCCAGGCTCCCCTTTCCCACCTGCCCCAGGTGTGGGCAGTTTCCAGGAGGGAGAGAAGCCCCCTCAGTTAGAGAGAAATGCGAAGTGCTCTTGGGCACGTGGGCATGGGGCAAGTGCCCCGGAGTGAGGGGTGCAGAGCGGCAGGAGGGGCAGCACAGGGCGGCCGGGCCCTGGGTGCTGCAGCCCCCGCTCCATCCGCAGTCTGGGCGCCCTGCAAGCAGTGCTTCACCTCCGGGACCGTGCGGCCGTCCGCGGACCAGTTCAACAAGTACCTTCCCTGGTTCCTCAGCGACCCGCCCAACATCAAATGTCCCAAAGGGTAGGCCCGGGTGGGGCGTCCCCGGGGAGCATGGGAGCGGGGAGCACAGAGAGGTCGGAGGCCGGTGCAGGGGACCCAGGGACCTGGTCATTAGCCAGCCCTCTGTTCTGCCCACCCCCAGGGGCCTGGCAGCCTACAACACTTCTGTGGACTTGGGCCCCGATGGCCAGATTTTAGGTAAGTGTGGGCCCCAGGGACGGACCTTGGTGTTGCACCTTCTCCCCCTTCTCCTTCATGGGGGCTCCTAGCTGTCCTCGGAGGTCGGAGGTCGGAGGTTGTGGTTACCCAGCTCCTGGTCCTCAGACTTCATGCCTGCCTGCCCTGCTTCCACCTCCCCACGCCGAGCACGCGAGCAGCGCCAGGGCCCACGGGTGGCCCCCCGCGGCCCCACCAGGCAGAGGCAGGGCCGGCTCTGTCGCGCTCAGCTGCCCGGTCTGCAGGCTTGTGCCAAACCAGCCGCAGGCCCGTCGCCCAGAGTTTATCACGGGTCCCCAAATGGTGGCTGCAGGGCCCTGAACCCAGGTCCCCTGGGGCTCAGAGGGCACCTGGGGCCGCTCTGACCTCTGCCTTGGGCTCCCGCCGGCACCAGCCTCGCGCTTCATGGCCTACCACAAGCCCCTGAAGAACTCGCAGGATTACACGGAGGCCCTGCGGGCAGCTCGGGCCCTGGCAGCCAACATCACCGCCGACCTGCGGAAGGTGCCAGGCACCGACCCGGCCTTCGAGGTCTTCCCCTACACGTGAGGCCCGGGGGGCGGCCGCGGAGGGGCCTGGGGAGGGCTCCTGCGCTGGGCGGCCGGGTGGCCAGGTGGCTGGGCAGCCAGGTGACCGTGCCACCCCTGCAGGGTCACCAATGTGTTCTACGAGCAGTACCTGACCGTGGTGCCCGAGGGGCTCTTCATGCTCAGCCTCTGCCTGGTGCCCACCTTTGCCGTCTGCTGCCTCCTGCTGGGCATGGACCTGCGCTCCGGCCTCCTCAACCTCTTCTCCATCATCATGATCCTGGTGGACACCGCAGGCTTCATGGCCCTGTGGGGCATCAGCTACAACGCCGTGTCCCTCATCAACCTGGTCACGGTAACCGCCTGGTGGGGCCTCACGGGGCGCGCCCCACTCTCCCTCGGGTCTGGGGTCCGCCGCTGGCCGGGGCGTGGACCCGCTCTGGCCCTCCCGAGGCTGACGCCCCTCCGCCTGCAGGCAGTGGGGATCTCGGTGGAGTTCGTGTCCCACATCACCCGCTCCTTCGCGGTCAGCACCAAACCCACCCGGCTGGAGAGGGCCGAGGAGGCCACCATCTCCATGGGCAGTGCGGTGAGTGGCTGGGCGGCTGCGGGATGCCCTCAGCTGGCTGCCCCGTGCCCAGCCTGACACCTGCCCTTGACCCCTAGGTATTCGCTGGAGTGGCCATGACCAACCTGCCCGGCATCCTCATTCTGGGCTTGGCGAAGGCCCAGCTCATCCAGATCTTCTTCTTCCGCCTCAACCTGCTCATCACCCTGCTGGGCATGCTGCATGGCCTGGTCTTCCTGCCTGTCGCCCTCAGCTACCTGGGTGCGTGCAGCTCACCTAGGGAGGGGCCGCGGTGCCGGCAGGGCAGGGAGCGCTCCTGTCTGCCAGGGCAGGGCGGTGACCGTGCTCCCCTGGGTCTGCCCCTCTGCAGGGCCTGATGTCAACCCAGCTCTGGTGCTGGAGCAGAAGCGGGCAGCAGAGGTGGCTGCGGTCAGGACAGCTGCCTGCCCAAAGCACTCCTCCCCAACCTGCCCGGCCAACGGCACCTACGTCAACTGCAGCTTCGAACATCCCGCCGAGAGCCTCAGTGGCAGCGTTGGCAGCGGCCCTCTGCCCCAGTGAGCAGAGCCCCGTCCGGGCTCCAGAGGCATGCGGGCTCCCGTGGGGACCCTGACCCGTCTTCCCCTCAGGGCCTGGTAGAGGCTGTTCCTGGGGGAGTGCCCACGTGGGGACTCCTACTGGCCACCAGGTGTCCCAAAGGCCTCCCCACCCCTAAGGCAGGCCCCCGGTTTCCAAGTCATGCAAGCCTCAGTCGGCACAGGCTCACCGCCTCCTTCCTAGGGGCTGGCTCTTGGGGCCCAGAAAGAGGCACACACATCGGTTGCCAACTCAGAGCAGCTGCCTACTTCCTGTGAGCCCCCCACCCCGCCTTCACCCACTCTTCAGTGTCCCTGAGAACACAGGGCAGGACCCCACCCCACAGGAGGCCCTGGAGGGGCTTCCTGCTGGTGGGGGTCGCAGAATGTTCTGAAAAACAGTCTGGTCACGGATGGACCCTGCTAGGGAATGCCGTTCAGTGTGGCCTTCATCTCCAATGACTGCTAGGCTGTTGCTGCCAGCGGAACTGCTCGTGGTCAGCTGGGCGGTGAGCCCCCGGGCGCTGGGCGGCCCGCCCCCAGTTCTGCGCCCTGAGCGTAGCCCCACCAAGCCGCCCCTCCACGGAGAAGCGGGATCACGCTCCCCGGTGCTTAATAAATGTCTGTGGAGCGGAAATGGGGTTTGTGTCACATGTCCTATGCTGGCTGCCTCTGGGCTTAAGATGCTTTTCATAAGTTACACAAACGACATCTGCGTGGGAGGGCGACTTCGGGGGATGTTAGTCCGTGTTTTCCTTCCCCCTTACAAGAATGGAGCCAGGCCCTGGCTGGTGTAGCTCAGTGGAATGAGCGCGGGCTGGGAACCAAAGGGTCGCTGGTTCAATTCCCCGTCAGGGCACCTGCCTGGGTTGCGGGCCGGGTCCCCAGTGAGGGCCACGTGAGAGGCAACCATACAGTGCTGTTTCTTTCCCTCTCCGTCTCCCTCCCTTCCCCTCTCAAATAAATAAATCTAAAAAAAAAAAGAACGGAGCCAGGCCCCTGTCCAGGAGCAGCCCGAGGGAGGCAACACCCAGGCAGCCTGCTGGAGAAGCAAGGTGCCCGGGTCGGGGGGAGAGGAAGGTCCTGCGCAGGGACGGGGGTCAGAGTGCCAAGCACCAAGGCATTTCAGACCCCCCTCCAGAACTTTCTGCCACGCTTGGGCTCCAGCCCCATCCCCTTTTTCATTGAGCGGGTTTGGCTGAGGAGCTGCTGTGACCTCGTGTGACGGGAGGACACGCAAAGCAGATGTGTTCGCGTGGGCCCATGCGCTACCCAGTATCCCAGCACATGAACACACACTTCCGTCTGTCACCCCTGCCAGCGGGCAAGCCGAGGGCCCCACTGCTGTTCCACGGTGGCCCACAGCATGGATGTGGAATTCCAGAATCCCAAGAGCTCTGAAAATCTGGTTCATTATTATTTTCCTTTGTGAGTTTGGGACAAACTCGGTGGCAAAACCTGACGGGACCTGTTGTGTCTGCCGATCCTTTACTAACAGGCTTTCCACAGCCTTCTGCCCACACGGCGCGAACCGCACGCGCGTCGGCGCACCAGCGAGTTTGGCGATGGGCTGCCGCCCGTGCGAGGGCCT
The DNA here is from genome assembly GCA_004026765.1 of Micronycteris hirsuta. NCBI lineage: Eukaryota > Metazoa > Chordata > Mammalia > Chiroptera > Phyllostomidae > Micronycteris > Micronycteris hirsuta. The sequence goes on from PVJI01003443.1 coordinate 112,965, forward strand.
CCCGGGAGCTGGGATAGCAGGCTGACGGGGCCTAATCTCTGATGTGGTGTAAGGGTCAGGGGTCAGGTTACCTTCCCGAAACACAGTCCACACTCCGAACTCCAGCTCACCTCTGGGGTTGCAGGGACGGCCCCGCAGCCCCATGCGGCGTGCGCACGCGTGTTCACCTCCGGTTCGCGTGTGAGAGAGCCAGGGCCAGGCACAGGCCGTGGGCGGGGCCTCTCTCCGGGGCCTGGCACACAACGCCTCCTCTGGCTTTTTCGGGGGAGGGGTTGCGTTATGGATGATGCTCACTTTTGAAATACATTGAAAAGTTTTTAGAAGTCTTAGATTTACAAAGAATTGCAAAGATGGGACAGAGGTCCTATACGCACCATGCCCAGCCCACCCTGCTGACACGTTCCGTGAGTGTGGGACATTCGTCACCGTGCCATTGGCCAACCAATAGTGACAATTACTAACCGAAGCCCTTGCTTTACTTAGACTCTTCCGGTTTTGCCCTTGTGCCTGTTTCCTGTTGCAGGACCCTGGTCAGGACGCCACGTGACGTTCAGGCATCATGTCTCCGGAGGCTCCTGTGGGAGTGACAGTTTGTCCAACTATTTTTGACCACCTGACAATTTGGAAGGCTGTGTCCCTCCCATGGGGTTTCTCCGGTGTTTCTCTCCTGGTGGGACAGGGGTGACGGGCTTCGGGCAGGAGAACCGCAGGGACAGAGTAACCTTCTCCGCTCATCGTGGCAAGGCTGCGCAATGTCACCACGTCGGTCGCCTGGCCGAGGCTGTGTCTGTCACGTGTCTCCTCCCTACAACGCTCTTCCCCGCTTTTCTAGGCTGTGCTCTTTGGGGGGATGCCCCTGTGCACAGCCCCCACTGAGGGGTTGTGGAAGGCGGAGCGCCTGCATTCTGAATGCACTGTTTGTACACATGTCAGTGTGGACTCCTGGATCGTCACCTTGAGCTTCGGGTGATGACACCACCATATTTGCTTCATCAGTTTGTCCAGTTGTCCCACCTGTGGCCACTGGAAGCTGTTTCAGTTGGCTCCTGGGTCCCTTTGTCATGTGCCCGTCATGGTGAGGTTTTTTTCCTTTTTGAGCACGCCCTTACTTTCTGGCGCTATCCCAGACCTAGAAGCAGCCATTTATCCAAGGAGCCCTGGTCCTTTCTCTGCACGTGGACTGGAAACCAGGGTCCGGGTGCTCGGTGTGCACGTGGCTACTGGGGCATCGTTGCTTCTGGGCTCTCTCAGCGGGGAGAGCAAGGAAATGTGTGTGAACACACATGGTGACGCGTGTAAACACTTCCACGGGCAGCCACCCACGTGGAGGCTGAGCCAAACAGCTCAGCGCTATGCCTGCTCTACGCACCACGGTGATCACCCCGGGCTCCGCCTTCCCTCCTACCTGCAAACACCCACCCAGCAGTTGGGAGCCTGGCACACCCTTGCATCACCCACCTGATTGTTTGTTTCCACCGTAGGCAGGAAGAATTTGTGGGAACAACTGGGAATGAAGAGTCTGCATACAGTTCCTTTTCCATTTAGTACCAGGACTTCACTCACTAGGTCAGCATCTCCCTTCAGCGAGGCTGCTTCACACATTTGTAATACAGTTAGATAGTTTTGTCATTCTGCATTCCACTCTGGGGTCCCCACTCTCTTCGGTGTTTTTTAAAGACATGCATCCATCAAGTTTCCCTGTGTGCTGTAGTGCCTCTGGCTCCGAGACCGCCGTCCAGGTGTCCCTCACTAACACCACACAGAACAGGTCCAGAGCCCTGTGCTTTGCCCATTCAACCTGTTACGGGGGTGGGGGAGGGGACCGTGGTGCTTCTTGCCAACGCAGTAAAGATTACAGATCAGCAAGTCTGTCACTGGCAATCAGTGACATGTTCCCATGGACGAGAACAGGCCATGCCAAGGTAGCAGTGGAGGGAGGCGAGAGGCACAGGTCCAGGGCAGGGCAAGGTGAGGACTGTCAGACCCGAGGACTGACAGGCCCGAGGACTGACAGGTCCTTTGTCCCGAGGACTTCTACAGCTGGTGGGATGGGGGTGAAGAAGTTACAGATTGATTGACAGGTAAAGGCGGTGCCAGCTTTTCCCAGGGGATGTGACTATCCCGATTTAGGCATGTGTGGGGTCTTAGCCCCAAGCCTGATCTTGCTCCAGACCCCATTTGTTCATCTTGTAAAACAGATGAATGACGAGAAGCAGTTAAAGTTGAGGCAGTTGCCCGAGGTTATTTACGGGCCCTTTCTGCAGGCACTAGGGACCCCTTGTGAAACAGAGAGTGACCAAAGACAGGCAATTAACCAAAGCTATGTATGGGTGTTTTCCTTGGGCACTGTGAGCCCCCTCCCCCTTCTAGGCCTTGGGATGACTACACCGTCTCAAAGGCTTTCTTTCCCAGAGAGCCTAGCGATGCAAGAGCTGCCTCCTCCGTGTTAGCACGGTGTTTCTGGTGATGTTCGGAACACGTGGCGTTCTTATGCTAGGAACTGCTGAGTCAGTGGGCGAGACGAGTTTCCGTCCTTCTCCCTGCCTCAGTTTACTGTCGATCCCACCGAACAAACCTGCCTCACACCCACCACCGGCAACCACCGGCCTGTCCCTCTACAGTCTTCGTTTTCCGAATGCGACACCGCATGGCAGCCCTTTCAGACTGGCTTCTCTTAGCGGTGGGCATTTAGGATCAGCGCCGCGGTTCTGCTGCTGGCCAGCGCATCCCTTCCCACGGACGCGTTCCCCGACATGATGCACGCAGTCTGTTTATCCACGCAGCTCTGGGCACACGCGTGGGCGCGCGCGCTGTGCGCGGGCACGCACTCCGCGGCGACGGCACAGCAGCGCCCTCGGGCACGCGCGCACCTGTCCCCTCCGGCCCACCGGCGCACCCGGGGGCTCTGGGCGTGGACCACCAGGCAACCCCAGGTCGCGCGACGCCGCCGCCCACGCTCTTCCGCCCGGTTCCAACATGGCCCCGAGGAGTCCTCCAGCGCGCTGGCCCGGGTCCCCTGCAGTCTAGAGTCGCTTCCGAGCTCAAGTCCGCTCTTTAGCGAGGCCGCCCGGGGAAGCCGGCGGGGGGGCGGGGCCAGCGGCGAGGCCGCCCGAGAGACGACGACCCGCCGCGGGCCCGAGCTAGGGCGGACCCAAGTTTCGCGGGCCCGCCCGCGGCGGAGCCGTTACCGCGGCGCGCCGGAAGTGGCCGTGGGCCGGCGTCCTGGCCGCGCCTGCAGAGAGCGAGCGCTAGTCCGGTTGGCGACGCCATGGAGCCCGGGGCAACTGAGCTGTACGACCAGGCCCTGCTGGGCATCCTGCAGCACGTGGGCAACGTCCAGGACTTCCTACGCGTGCTTTTCGGCTTCCTCTACCGCAAGACCGACTTCTACCGCCTGCTGCGCCACCCCTCCGACCGCATGGGCTTCCCGCCGGGGGCCGCGCAGGCGCTGGTGCTGCAGGTGACGCGCGCGGGGGCGCCTGACCCCGCTTCCCGGAGCCCCCCTCCCCGCAGCTCAGACCCGCGCGATCTCGACCCCGTCCCTCCCTGCGCTCCTGGCCTCAGGTTCCCCCTGGCGCTTCCCGGGACCGCCTCCTGGCGCCGCGAGTGGGCACAGACGCTGGTCGCGGCGGATCAAGTTGCTCCTCCGCGGGAGCAGAGCTGGCCCTCGGCATCTCGGTGACGCCGGCTGTGCTTGGGTGTCAGAAGTGGCGCAGCGCCCGCGGCAGTGCCGGGGCTGCCGGTCAGGGATGGAAATCGGACGTGCACGGCCCCGAGCCGCGGGCAGGAGATGGCAGGGAGGCGCGGGACTGACGGGTGTGGCCCCCTTGCTTGTGATTTGACGTGCTTTGTCAGAGACGGTGCGTTTGAGCGTCTGTCTGGCTGTCCCAGGTTAAGTCGATTGTGTTTTGAGGTCCGGTCGGTGCTCATTCGCCCAGCTGTCAGGGTGCCTTGAAAGGTAGCAGGTTTTGCCACCTTCCATGGACGTTTATATAGCGGCCTTTGCGTGACACTTGTTACAGTCGAGATAAAACACGTCAGAACAGAGAACTGTGCAAGGTCCCTTACAGGACTGGGAAGGGAGTGGATTTGGAAACGAGAGGTTTTGTGGGTGGTGGGGCGGCGGTGGGACTGAAAGCAGGTGCTCAGCCGAGCTTTGAGCCTGCAGGAGCCTCCGAAGCTAGAAATGCTGGCGACACCTCCCAGGGATCCCCATCACTTTACAGTTGGTGCCTGCCCGGAGAGACAGGTGTGTGGGGTTCAGCTGCCCAAGGTGATGTGGAGGGTGGAGCAGAGTCTCTGCTGGAGCTTAGGGCCGTTCCTCATCCTGGCACGCAAATGGCACCCGGGGGAGGGTTCCCAGCAGGCCCTTGTGGCAGTTTGATATTAGGGTGGCCAAAAGTCTGCATGGTTTTTGCCGTAAAATAAAAGACATGTTTTTCATTTTCACCAATAACTATTGATTTGGATATTTTGAGTATGTCGACTATCTCTTGTGTGATATAACATTGAGTGTTCTTGATTGGATCGCTGTCAACTTCAGCTGGTCCACCCGACCACAGAGCATCGTCCAGTGAGAAATCTCCAGCATGAAACTTTGCAAACCGCTTTTGACACGTTTGACAGTCACAGCACCTTCTCCATGCACTGCACAAATTTTTTTATTTCAGTTGTGTTTTTACCTTTCTTGAAATATTAAAGCATGATATGCAGAAAATGTTGTGTATTTTCTTCCACCTTCAATAGTAAAATGGCTGCTCAAAAATCCACCAATTTTGATAAGCTTTTTTAAATGCACGCTGATATGACAGCTGTCACAATGCAACCTAACAAAGTTGTTTCAAATGAAGTTACAGATGACTAAGTGCTACTAGAGCCATCGTATGGCAAAAACTAAGCGAACTTTTTGGCTGACCCAATACTTGTCCCTGTGAATTAGTTGTGACCGAATTTTATGTGGCAGGTGAGGGTGCCGGTTCAGCAAGGTGAGGTGATCCCACTGAACTCACCATTTTTGTGATTCCAGCTCTTTCTGTCCTCTGATTTGTCCCATTCAGAGTGGGAACCCTGTTACCTAGGGTAATGGTGGCTTGCAGAAAAGAGAAGGGTGCAGCTACTGACCGCCTGGGATGTCTTAGTTACCATGGCTGGAGTCACCTTACTTAATCCTGACATACCCCGAAAGGTGGGTCGGTGCCCATGTATTACAGATGAACTGACGGGTAACTCGTTTGGTATTGGTTCACAGAGCACCTGCTATGTTCCAGACACCCTTCCGTGTTAAGTCTTGGTGACCCATTTAACGAAGCGGGCAGAGGGCAGAGGGAGGGGACGGATGAATCCGAGAACCTCAGGTATCAAACTTGGGGGGCTGGAATAGTGACACTGCATTAAATGCACTGCCGCTTGAATTTAGGGAAAGAGGCCTAGTTTTGGGCGAGTTGGATTTGAGATCACAGTCCATGGCCCCTACCCAACCTCATGGGATGGCGGTCACCAGAGCAGTCACTCTGTGAGGTGCACAGAGGTTGCATCGCCATGTTACATGCATGAAAGTAATATGTTGTCTGTCAGTGGCACTTCAGTAACAAATAAATGGTGCACAGTCAGACTGAGGGGCTTGGTGCTGCACGCCATCACCTCTCAGGGGTGGTAGGTGGCCTCCTGACCCCACCCTGCTCTTTGCCTTTGACTTGATGGTAGGAGACCTCTTCCCGTGGATGCTGCACCTGAGGTTGGGGGCTCGGGGTATCTTCAGAACACGGGCAAAGAGGGCTTGGATGGGAGGGTTGGAACTTGAAAGCTCTCCGGAGGGCGTGGGGGCTGGTGTAAAACTCTGCCAACCTCCCTCCTGACTCTGAGGACTTGCATCCTGAGGTGCAGCTTGAAGGACCCCCAGGGGGAAGGCGCCTTCCTCTCCGTGGCCTTTGCGTGCGCTCGGACAAGAGCCAGCGGGGCCTGGCATGCAGCTCGTTTCAGGTGGCAGTCCGTGTGTCCTGGCGTCTTTGACCAGCCTGCGCAGGAGCCCGGCCAGGGGAGCCCGCTCCATCTGGCCCTCCCTGAGCTCCTGGGCAGTCCTGGCATGTCACCATCAGGGAGAAGGTGGCTGGGAGGTCACAGCTGGCGCTTGCAGCTACAGTTCTGGAGCGAGGGAGAGGCCTGGTGTCAGGGCTCATGGTGGTGGCTGTTTCCATGGTGCCTGGAGGGCGAGCTGGGGAGTGAGGCGGAGGGGCAGGAGGCCCTGGGTGGGTGACCTGGTGTCGGAAGGCACGAGGCTGCTGGCAGGCTGTCTGAAGTCGAAATGGGTCTGGTGTTGTCTCCAGGTTTTGGGACTTTATTTTCCTCTGCCTGCGTCGTTCAGTGACTGTGTGGACAGGAGCTTTCAGCTCCCCAGGGCACAGGGCAGGGAGCATGGAGCCGGGTGGTGTGGTGAGGCTGCTCCCACCCATAGGACTGCGCCCCCCGGAAATGGGGTTCCTGAGGGAGGTGGGCCATTCGCGGAAGGTCTGATTCTGGCCCCTGAGTTGTGGGTCATGCCTCCTGAGATGGAGCGCTGGGCCCGTGCGAGCCTTGGCTGGTCCGGCGGTGCTTCTGCAGAGCTGGCGCTCCCCTGTTACGGGCTCTCACAGCAGTTTGGCCGAGTCCAGTGCGTTGCTGTCTGCCACGGGGACGTTGCTTCCAGGGACTACTCCTCTGTCTCCTGCTGGGAGCTGCTTTGTGTCTGGCTCACTGCTTCGTCGCTGTTTGATTTTAGGCGTTCCAGACCTTTGACCGCATGGCCCGTCAGGATGACGAAAAGAGGAGGAAGGAGCTGGAGGAGAAAATGAGGAGAAAGGAGGAGGAGGCGGCGGCAGTGGCGGCAGAAGCAGCGGAGCAGAAGCCCGTCCCTGCCCCCGTGCAGGAGGTGGAGGTCAACTCCACCACGGCCACGGCCACGGCCATGGCCGGGCCTGCGGAGCCTCCTGGCCAACCAGGCGTCATGCAGGGCGCCGTGCAGGAGGCGGCCCTGGGCTCCCAGGAGGATGCGGAGCCACCGGGCTCTGACACGGGTGCTGCCCAGTCCTCGAGGGAACGCCCAGCTCCTCCTCCCAAGTGAGACCTTCTTTCTTGCCGGCATGCTGGTGGGTGGTGGGGTGGCTCTCACTTGGTGACAGCAGCTGTCCAGCATTTACTGAGCTCCTCGGTTTGTGGGATGCTTGGCAGGACGTCGCTCACCCAGGTTGGAGGTCCGTGGCTTGAGTGGGGGACAGACGCATCTGCGAGGATGGCCGGGTAGCACTGCCAGGTTGGGGAGGCTCAGGGAGCAGTTGTGGGGCGCGCGGGGCTGGGTGATGCAGGAGGGGCAGGTCAGGCATATGGGGCTCTGGTGGAGGAAGGACACAGCAGGGCCCAGGGTCTGCAGGGTGCAGGGCAGGGATCCCAGGGGCCCCCCTGTCTGAAGAAGCTCGACAGGCAGGTCCCAGGCAGCTGCAGGGAGGAACCTCCTAGCTGCACTTGTCGCAGAGCCGCTTGGTGGGCCCTCCTTGCTGAGGACATCGCCCTGTCTCTTGAGGCTCACTGGGCTTCTGAGGGACGAACGCGTGTGGTTGTGCCCGCCCAGGACCAGTCCCCGCGCCAGCCATGACAGGCCTTGTCCTCATCAGCTGCCTCAGCCGGAGCCCCCGTGTGTGGTGCCCGTGGGTCTGTGCTGCCGGTGGTGTCGAGCCTCTGAAGTTCAGGCTTGCCCCGTTGTCTCCCCTCTCTGGGGTCCTGTCTTCAGATGCACTCCCACCTGCTGCCGTGTCGGATCCGCCCCCCAGTCGTCGCACAGCTTCCTGCAGGGGGCGCTCCCTTGGGCTTCTGGGGCTTCAGCGTCCACCCTGGGGTCCCCTCTGCATTCATATCCTGTGTTTCTGACGGCTCTTTCACGTCCCATCAGCTCTGTCTTCTCTTGGGTTGCTTCTGGTGGCTGAATTGTCTCCTGTTTTGGGCCACGTTTTCCTGCCTCGTAACTTCACGCGCCTGATAACTTTACGTTGGATGCTCGACGTTGTGAGTGTCCGCTGTGTCTGGATTCCAGTTTTTCCTTTAAGGACCGTTGAGTTTTGTTCTTGCAGGCAGTTTGCCTACTCGTTCTTGTGGAAGCTGGTGGTGAAGCCTCGCGGGGCTGTGTCTGGAGCCCTTCTCTCCCGGGCTGGTTGGCTCTGCTTCTGAGGCGTGGCCCCGGTGGGTGCACCGGAGCTTCAGCTGCTCCGCACAGCCCCTGTGGTCTGGGTGGTGGAGATGTGGATGTGCCATGTCCTTGGTGGGCCCTGGGGACCGTGCAGGGCTGCCTGTGTCCCCCTTTTCCAGGAGCCTTTCCCTAAAATAATTAGGCACGAGGGTGAAGACTGAGTATGTACTTACTTGCTCCCATTTCGTTTATTCCAGCATTGCTTACATCAGCAAAATTTTGAAAGAATGCTGAATTTTCATTAAGGGAGTGGTGAAATACATTTGTATAATGTTTTGTTGTTTTTTTTAATTACTTACTGATTTTTAGCGGGGTGGAGAGTGAGAGAGAAAAAAACAGATCTGTCGTTCCAGTTACTGATGCATCATCAGCTGATTCTTGTCTGTGTCCTGACTGGGGATCGAACCCCCAAGCTGGGCTTGTGGGGACGACGCTCCAGCCAACAGAGCCGCCCAGCCGGGGCTGCAGAGCGTGTTTTCATTCATAATAATAATGCGCAGGTCTTTACACACCAACCACATATATAGCATTTGGGGGTGATTTAGGAGATATTTGAGGGATACTTTAATTTGAGCTACACCCCCCAGCCTCCAGCCCAGGATGTGAAAAGTGCACCGTGGTGTTCCTTGGACCCAAGTGAGTCTGGGCACACGGGGGGTGTCTGAGGAAGTGCCCCTGCCCAATGGAGGCACCAACCCCTGACCCGCGACCCCTGACCTGCGCTCCGGGCTGCTGCAGGTGCTGCAGTGCACCCTGAGGCCGGCAGGTGTCGCTGTCGCCAGTGCGGAGGTGCGACGGAAATCTAGGGAGGCCGGACCCCCTGGTTTTGGCCTTTATAAATCGAAATGGAATTCTTTAAAAACAGCAGAAGAAAGAAAAAAGTAGTGCCAAGAGTGGATCATCACCCGGGCGCTGGGACTGGGTGAGGGATGGTGCTCGGGCGCCGGGATGAGGCGGCATTTCCGGAGCCGTCGGAGAGACTGCCGGCTGACAGCCCGGGTCGGGGGAGCTCTCTGTCGCTCTTCCTGCCGGCTGGAAGACAGCGTGCGCAGCGCAGAGGACAGTTTAGATCAAATTCAATCACGACTGCGGGCAGACGGACCCCCACACCTAATCCCACACTGTCCCCCCGCCCGGCCCTCCATGTCCCTCCTGTGGTTCATCAGTGATTCAGCGTCCAGTTCCTCACGACGCCCTGCTCGAGAAAGAGCGCTAAAGGTTTGTGTAGCCTGCACACACAGCTGCAGCCGCGCGGCACGGGCGGCTCACCCTCCAGTTCTGCGTGGCCTCGGAGTGGGTTTGCTCCTCAGGTGGGGGTGTGGCGTTGCCGCCTGCGTTCTGCTGGCTGGTGTAGCGAGCTGGCTGGTGTTTAGGGCAGTCACGAGAGTGTGTAGTGGGCGTGAGTGCCCCCTCAGGGCACTGTGGCCCATATTCTGCAGCACTTTTGTCCCGGATTTTCCTGTCGCGTGTGCTGCGCTGCATGTGGGGATGAGCAGCGGCAGGGACCTGTCTGCCTGTGGCTGTCCTCACCACACTGCCCCCCGGGCCGTGGCTCAGGCAGGAGGGGCCAGGCCATCGCTGGGGTGGCAGAACACCAACCCAGGCCCCTGGGGCCGGGTTTGACTGGCCTGGGTGCGGCCCGTGGGGGCCCAGAAGCTCTGCTTTCCAGGAGACTCTGACTGAAGCTAGGACCTCGATGACCTTGAGAGTCCCCTCCCCAGCCCGCGTGGCTGTTGGGTCACCTGGCAAGTCTCGTGGGGGGTGCAGTTGGGTTGTCCCTGGTCTGGCGCCATTGCCAGGGTGCCGTGGGGAGCATGCTGCACGCATTTCCTGGAGCATACGTGTGTCTGCTGGAGCATGTGTGTGAGTGTCTGCTGGAGCACGTGTGTGAGTGAGTGCTGGCCGGCTTCCCACGCAGGGATTGCTGGGTCACAGGGTCTGGCCGTGTCGTTCTGGTGGGTGGTGGCCGGCGGCTCCTGCCCTGGCCCATTTCCCGGCTGCTGTTGACCTTCACCTCACGGGCTTTGTTCAGAACGCTGTCACTATGTCTGCTGGGCTCTGAACGGCTGAGTGGGTGTTCCTGTATTTTTTCTTTTTCTCTGCCTGTCCCCATCTGTCTCTTTGTCGGCCATTCTTTAGTGTGGCCTGCGTGTCTCCTCCCCCAGGCTTTCCTTGAAAATTAACTCTTCCGGATGAAAATTCTGTTGATGTTTTCATTGGGAATACAATAAGTTTACGTTTTGAATCAGAATGAACACCCTCACATCGAGCCTTTCCGTCTCAGAACAGGGTCCTGTGGAACCCAGTGGTTTCCTTCGGTGTGTCCTGCACACCAGCGCCCTCTTGTGGGCGTCTGAGGGTTTCTCAGTTGATTTCCTTCGGTTTCTAAGAACATAGGCTACTTAGTATTTCTTGTTGCATTTTAGTAACAACAACGTTTAGAAATAATACGGCAGGCTCGCTTTGAAAAGCCAGCTCTTGGCACTCTGCCCCCTGGCGGGTCCCTCCTGGCCCAGGGAGAATTGCCTTCTCCCAGCTCAGACCCGGCCAGCCAAGCCACTCGGCTCCCGGCTCCCCTGTCTCCTCGCCACGCTGGCCCCATGCATGCGAGAGTGGGGTACTGCCCAGGCCACACCTTCCCTGGCCTGGGCGCAGGCATTTCCGCAGTGGAACCAGGACGGAGGGGTCCGGGCTGCCTGTCTGCCCGGACAATTCCGCCACCTTCCCTGCCTGGGCCCGGGAAGGCCCCGACCCCTCCCGTGGCCCCCCCGAAGCTGCCTCCTTCCCCACTTCTCCCACTTCTGCTTTTATTAATGATCTGTCTCTTCGGGTGCGGAACTTTTTATTGATAAAACCCTGGTCTCTTGAAGCAGGACTCGAATGTCACTTGTCAAGGATGTTTCAGGGTCTGACGTCAGCGGCAGAGGCGCAGACCAGGTGGCTTTGGGCCCCCTCCCACTCTCTGTGCCTGCGGCACCCCAGAAACAAGCCCTGGACCTGCTGGTAAGACAGAAACATGTCGCTCACCTCGCGGGGGACGGTGCCACACCAGAGTGGCAGTGGCATGGGGGTCCTGCCAAGCCTGGGTGAGTCACCTGGTGGCCCTTCGAGCGCCCCGGGGCGGGGCTTCTGCGTCACCTCACCACACCTGCTGCAGTG